>VMDO01016805.1:0-46669 GCA_007922755.1 Pedetes capensis | reverse complement strand
AAAGAGCAGTGAGATTAGTAATAACTTTGTTCTCTTGCTACTTCATATGTCTAACAATGGAATAGAGTCTAGATGTTGCAGTATTCTAATATATCACTTTCTTAAACTGTAACAAAAAATTTCAATGTTCCGATATTTTCTCCTTTTTTTCAAAAAGTCATGTGTAATTCCATGTTTACTACAACATTATCAGCACTTTCATAAAAGCTAAGAAATGGAAATAATCTAACTGTCCATCAGTTTCTGAGTGGATAAAGAAACTGTGGTATATATACACAATGGAATAATATTTAGGTATAAAAATGATGACTTCCTGTCATTTATGTCAACATAAAGGAAACTTGAGACCATTATGTTTAGTGAAATAAGGCAGGCACAAAAAGACTATATGATCTCATGCTGATATTTTTAGTTCTAATTTACTTAGACTAAATCTTGGATTCCAGATGATCATGTATTTGTCACAGCTTTGAAAGGTTAATTTTTTTCATGAACTCTTCATGTGAGACAGAAGGATATACCAAAGATACATTAGGAATTATCTCTCTCTAGCAGAATCAATCTCAATAACTATAGTACACTGACTATGGCAAGAACCGATCTAAAATAATATTCCTTTAAATAAATTTTGAATGAGTATCTTGAATTTCTAATATAAATTGACAAATTTACTGACCACCAGAAGTAAATGAAATCTGAAGTAAATTCACTGTAGTCTAACAAATGAGTCTCGTTATTCAATAGTGAGAAATTATATGATTTGGCTATAAATTGCTCATCTATAAATAGAAATAAAAAGAGTTGTTGTTCCTTTAGTACTACACTGGTATATTTAATATACAGTGGAAATAGGTATTACAAACAAAAATCATATGGCTATTCAAGTATATATTTTAATAGGACTACTTAGTCAAGGATTTATTGGGACTTAATAGCCACATTAATTTTGTGAAAATGCAAACACTAAAATTTTCTCTGAATCTCAATGTGTAGTAGTTCTTATTTAAAAGTTTACCTTTAAACTTTAAGTACTAACTTTTAATTATGATTAGTTATATGCTTTATAGCATTGTTGCATAAATATATTAAAACTTCCTTGACAAAGTGTGTATATCATGGAAAAAACTTGGGCATTAAAAACTAAAAAGCTCAGATTCCAGTTCCAGTCCTTGTACTTATTTTATGTTTAAATTTGGTTGGTTGAAGAACTACCAAAGCTTCAATTTCCACACCAAAAAATGCATAAGACAAACTTTTCACCATCAGCTACAATTAATGTTATAATGTATGTTAAGATCCTAGCCCAGTACCAAGCTCTTAGTAGTGAGGTCTTATTCTTTCCACCATGTCTGGACTTATGTTTCTGTAACTAAAGTGCATGTTAAAATGTTTTTTTAATGTTTGAGTCTCTAATGTGATTCCTACTGTAGGAAAGCTGTCCAAAATATTTATTAAATGAAGACTACCAGTCAAATTATTATCTAGGTTTTCAGTTCTCACTACCTACCAAGGAAAGGCAACAAAATTTTGGATGGGCAACTTTTTAAACAGATGCTCATTGTGTATTGATTATTTTACTTATAAAAAAATCTATATATGAAAATCCAATGTTCCATTAAGGAAAATTGTTGCGTAGGGACCCATATCAGCTAAAATGATTTAGTTTACATGTAAAAAAAATTACAATTCATTATAGTTTAAAGATAGCAATAACATTTCATACTTAAACACATTTTGTAGTTTATAAAATGTATTCATCTACAATAATGCATTGCCTACAGCCATGCCATGGTGTCATCAGATCTCATCAGATTGTGGAAGCTGAACAGTGAGGGCCTGGTTACTACTTGGATGGGAAGCTTCCTGGGAAGACCAGGTATTGTAGGCTTGGGAAAGGGACCTGGCAACCCACTCTCCCCAAAAACTTAACCATTGAAAACCCTATAGATAGCAGAAAATCATTGACAATAGCACTTCATCTGTTGTACATAGAATTGCTATGAGACCGACTCTATGGCACCTTACAACAACAACAACCATAACTCATAAGGTCACGTAGAAGTAAAATATTAAATATTGTTGAAAAGAACAAAAATTAACTGGCACAAGTTTTGTAGCTGTCTGGTGCTAAGAATATATGAATTTCCCAGTTGATGTTATAAACTGATATTTTATCTAGTGGATTAATATGATAATAGCACAGCTTTATTTCACCTTCCAAAAATAAGTTGCATAGTCAACTACAACAAAAGAGAATATTTAAATCAGGTTTAGATTTCAGAATCACATATGGAGTAAACTATGCCATCAGATACGTTGTTAGGAGCAGTAACCACTGTCTCTCTTACTAGAAGACAACTCCATGATAATTATAATTTGAGATGTCTAGAACAATTAAAGTAATACACATTTCATTATCTACTTTGAAATCTCTTCAAAAACTTATGTAAAGACAGTCTTTTTTGGAGAGGGGAAAAGATGTCAGACAGATAGCACACGCCTTCTGATCTGTAGTAAAAGGAGACCTTAAACAATAGTTTAGAACACACATTGAATAGACAAAGTAATAAATTTGATTAGAGATAGTGGAGAGAACCAAGGGGACAATGAGATCACAAATCAAAGTGCAGAAGAACTACACAAAAAGTGGCAGCAGAGTCACCATTATCCAGATCACAGACCACCGAGAGAATCCAACCCAGGGAAAACTCCATGCAGACATCCACAGGAGCTTGGATCCTACATGGTGTACAACCCTGGCAACCCACCAACATCCTGCCGATGGGACATGGGCAGCACTTTCCACAGAGAATAATTGGTGAGTTTTCCTGAGGCACTAGGCACAGTGGCCATCTCTATGTGGCACTGCCCAGGCAGGTGGCAAGATTTTGGTGGTGCAAAAGCCTCAGGCAGGAGTGCAGGCCTCAGATCCAGCAGGGGTGAAACATTGTCATCCCACCCACCCCAACCTGGGTGAAGGGAGTGACCGCAGTGGGGGCCAGGGAACCTGTGCCAGGGGAGCACCTGCAGAGACTAGCTGCAGTGCAGCTCCCTCCCTCCCCTTGTAGCAGGGAAGTTGCATGGCATGACTTCCACACGGGCACACGGGCACATGGGCACTTGGACCCCAGATTCACCAGGGGCTATCCAATATCATCTCATTGCACCATGGAAATGGCTAGGGTCTGTGAAAGGGACTGAGTCCTGTGTGCGGGCAGAGAATGACTGTAGTCCTACAGGGTGTGCAGCAATGTGCTTTGTGCCAGGGCAGTTTTGCATGAGACTGCCACATGAGCAACAGGCTGCAGATTCATCAGGGGTGGTCTGATATCATCCCACCCACTGCAGCATGGGAGCAGTGAAAACACAACAGGATTTGGAGCATGCAAATGGGTAGAAACCCTGACATTGAGACCTGATGCCTACAGACATCTGCTCCCACCATAGACACTGGGGCTGTGAACTGTTGAGCTAGGATTGCGGCACCCAAACTCCATGGGAGAGGCAGAATTCTCAGAAGGTCACCACAGGACACACTGCCTAACTGCCAATACAGTACCAGCAGAACATCCCACAGGGTGAATCTTCGAAAGCACCTAGTGGCCCAGTTCAGCCTGAGAGACCATGTGACTATCTGCCATCTTCACCCAGCAGAAGGAAACTGTGCAGAAGACCCATCTCCTAAATTGGCCTGCTTCTAACAAGAGAGCAGGTAGGGAAAGTCCCTTTCCCTGCAGCAGAAATGAGAAATCCCAAAGTAATCCTCATCACTCACAAACATTTTCACAAGAGAAAAATGAAGACAGGTCTTTAGATGGAGGCGCCACTAGGATCGAAGTTGAAGGAACCTGCACAGCTTCCCCTAACACCAGCAGACAGGAAGGAGAGTCTATAAAACATTAGATAAGCACAGCTGCCTGAAGGAAGTAAGCCAGGGCCTTCTCAGAAAGTTGATGACTGCACTGGATAGTAGGAAAACCACTCTAGACTGAGCTCTCTCGTATGCTCTACTGCCCCACAGACAAGACAACCAAGGATTCATGGTCTATTCAGTAGACCAATCAGTGACTGGGATCTTAGGGATCAGAGGGAATCTGAATGGGGTGGTACTGAATACAGAGCCTGCAGCAGATCCTTGTCTAGGGTTCTGAAGTTGCAAAATATGGGGTTGAGGAGTGAGAATTATGTGCTAGGGATTCATCATTACACAAACTCAAAGGAACAACAGAGGGAGAAGTTCTTCACACTTGGAGGAGGCGAAACCTAATTCCTCAAGGAAACAATGGGCAAGCAACATCAAAAGACTACAAGGAACATGAAAGGGCAAGCTGGATGTGAAGACTCCACAGACCAAAACTTCTTAACAATAGCTCCAATGAATCTCAATTTCTAGAGATCTCTGAATTATAATTCAGAGTTTTGGTTATTAGTATGGTAAGAGAAATCAAAACTAACACCACAAGCACACTCAAAATCCTTGAAAAGAAGGCATCGCATCTGGAGTCTATACCCTCCTTGCAGCTACAAATGATCAGGAAAAACCAAGTGGCAATCCTTGACATACAAACCAAGCTAAATGAATTAAACTCTGCAAAAGAATCCTCCTCATTGAGGCTGGATAAGGCTGAGCTATGAATTTCAGACTCTGAGGACTCAATCCAAGAAATTAAATAAGTACAATCAAAAATGGAAATAATGATGAAAGAATTTTAAAAAGATTTCCAAGAAGCCTCAGACAGAAGGAAACATAAAAATCTAAGAATTCAGGGTGTCCCTGAAGCAAAAGAAAGGTCCATCAGAGGATTAGGAAATCTGGTTTATGACATCCTTGAGGAAAATTTTCCAGAGATAATCCAGGATCTGGATACATACACAACTGAAACATTCCAGACCCTACCCAGAGTAGACCAAAGCAGGTCCACCCCATGACATATAGCACTAATGCTTATGTTAGACACCAGAGAAGCAATGTTGAAAACAGTCAGGGCAAAATCCCAACTAACATCGAAAGGAAAACCCATTAAAATAACTGCAGACTTCTCCACACCAACATTGAAAGCTAGAAAGGCCTGGACACAAGTAACTCACATTCTAAAGAAGAACAACTTCCAACCAAGAATACAATACCCAGCAAAGTTATCTTTGAAAATTGATGAGGAGCATAAGACATTCCATGACATTGATACATTCAAATGATTTGCAACCCCAAACCAGCTTTACAGAGGATCCACAATCAGTTACCACATCCAAGTGAGATAACACAACCCTACATAGAAGATCAAAGAATTGAAAAGTTGACATGAGTGGAAACCAAGAAAGGAATAAAGCAACCATGATTCAAAAACCAGCAACATATAATGATTGGATGCATAACAATAGTTAATTCTCAATAATCATTATTAATATAAATGGCCTTAACTCACCAATCAAGAGACAGAGACTGGTTAATTGGATGAAAATATATGAACACTCAATATGTAGTATTCAAGAAACTCATCTAACAGACAAAGACTGCAATCGATTAAAAATTAAGGGCTGGAAAACAATATATCAAATGGGGGGGGAACAAAACAAAACAAACAAACAAAAATCAGGTGGTGCAATTCTAATAACAGATAGATTAACTTTCAATCCAAACTAAGTATAAGAGATAAAGAAGGACACTACATATTACTAAAATGAACAATCAACCAGGAACCAACAATGCTTTTAAATATGTACACTCCAAATACTGGTGTACCTCACTTTATAAAATGAACTTTACAGGACATAAAGAACTTTATTGGACCAGACACAATAATTATGGGAGATATCAATACAACAGTTTCTCCAAGAGACAGGTCATCAAAACAGAAAATCAACAGAGAAACAACAAATCTAATCTCTACCCTAAACCAATTGGATCTCACAGATATGTATAGAATATTCCATCCATACTGTGAGGAATATACATTCTCCTCAGCTCAAAATCAAACATTTTCCAAAATAGACCATCTGCTAGTCCATAAGAATTCCCTCAATAAATACAAAATGGAAATTATCCCCTGTTCCTTATCAGACAACAACAGAATAAAATTGGAACTCAAAAGCAAGAATAATTCCAGAAATTTCACAAACTCATGGAGACTAAATAATGCAGTCCTGAATGATCAATGGATGTTGAAGAAAGCAAAACAGAAATTTAAAAATTTCTGCAATCAAATGATTATGAAAACATTTCCTACCTAAATATATGGGATACAGCAAAGGCAGTTTTAAGAGGGACCTTTATAGCATTAAGTGCTTCATCAATATGGTAGAGAAGAGCCAAATAAATGACCAAATGGCACACCTTAAGATGCTAGAAAATCAAGAACAAATAAATCCTAAAAGGGGCATCCAGAAAGGAATTACTAAGATAACAGCAGAAGCATCTCAATTAGAATCTGAAAAGATAATTCAAAAAATTAAGGAGACTAAGAGGTGGTTCTTTGAAAAGATTAATGAAATAGAAACTCCTCTGGCCAATCTCATCAAAAAGAAAAAGGAAAAAGTCAACATAGTAAAAATTAGAAATGAAAACAGGACCATAATCACTGAATACAATGAAATACAGAAAATCATCATGGATTATTTTGAGAGATTGTATTCCCAAAAATATGAAAATATAGAAGAAGTGGATAAATTTATTAACACATATGATTTATCACAATTAACCCCAAAAGATAGAAGTGACCTAAACAAGCCCATTGCATATGCTGAAATAGAAAAGGTAATAAAAGGTTTCCCAACAAAGAAGAGCCCAGGTCCTCATGGGTTCATAGCAGAATTTTACCAAATTTTCAAAGAAGATATAATAATCTTTCTCAAACTTTTTCAAAAAGAAGAAAAAGAGGACACTTCCAAACTCATTCTATGAAGCCACCATTACCATGATACCTAAACCAGGAGAGGATACATCTAAGATAGAGAATTATAGACCATTTTCCCTTATGAATATACATGCAAAAATCCTTAACAAAATCCTGGCAAACCAAATCCAACAACATATTAGAAAAATTGTTCACCATCACCAAGTGGGATTTATTCCACAGATGCAAGGTAGTTCAACATACAGAAAACAATTAATGTAGTCCAACATATCAGGAGACTGACAAACAAAAATCACATGATCATCTCAACTGATTCCAAAAAGGCCTTTGACAAAGTGCAACACCTTTTCATGATAAAAACCCTGGAGAAGATAGGCATGACAGGCAAATACCTTAACATCATAAAAGCCATCTATGACAGACATCCAGCCAATATTATATTAAATGCAGAAAAACTGAAACTATTTCCTCTAAGATCTGGAAAAAGACAAGGATGTCCACTCTCTCCTATTCTATTTAACATAGTGATTGAAGTCCTGGCCAGGGCAATCAGACTAGAGAAAGAAATCAAAAGGATACAGATTCGCAATGAAGAAGTCAAACTATCCTTACTTGTGAATGACATGATACTTTACCTAAAGGACCCTAAAACCTCATCCAGAAAACTTTGAGATCTAATCAACTCCTTCAGCAAAGTGGCAGGATATAAAAATAACACACAAAAAAATCAATGTTGTTGTTAGGTGATCTCGGGTCGAGTCCGACTCATAGCAACCCTATGTGCAACAGATCAAAACACTTGCTGATTCTGTGCCAGGCAAACAATCTTATTTATGTTTAAGCCCATTGTTGCAGACACTGTGTCAATCCATCTGGTGGAGGGTTTTCCTCTTTTGCATTGACCTGCCACTCTTCCAAACATGATGTCCTTCATTCCTTTATGCCAGCTGTAAGCAGGAAGAAAATACAGAAGGAAATTACAGCTACAATCCCTTTCAAGATAGCCCACCAGAAAGTTAAATACCTGGAAAATTAATATAAATAAAGACCCTACAGACCTCTTCAAGGAAAATTTCAAAACATTAAAGAAAGATATTGCAGAGGATACTAAAAAATGGAATGGCCTTCCCTGCTCCTGGATCAGGAGAATCAATATAGTAAAAATGGCTATCCTACCAAAAGCAATCTATAGATTTAATGCAATCCCCATTAAAATTCCAATGACAGAATTTACTGAAATAGAAAAAATGTTCCAAAAATTCATATGGAGACACAAAAGAACACATATAGCCAAAACACTGTTAAGCTGCAAAACGAGTGCTGGTAGAATCACAATCCCTGACTTTAATCTATACTACACAGCAGTGGTAGCAAAAACAGCTTAGTACTGGCACAAAAATAGGCCTGAAGACTAATGGAAGAGAATAGAAGATCCGGAAATACCCTACCACACCTAAAGCTACCTGATTTTGACAAAGGAGCAAAGCAAGTAAATTGGAAAAAGGATAGCCTTTTCTATAAATGGTGTTGAGAAACATAGATATGCACTTCCAGAAAAATGAAAACTGACCTGCATCTCTCCATATGCACAAGAGTTAACTCAAAATGGATAAAAGACCTCAACATAAAAGCAGAAACTTTAAAATTGATAGAAGTTAAGATACACAATATGCTCCAACATACAGGTGTAAGAAAGTGTTTCTTTAATAGGAGTCCAATTGCTCAAGAAATTGCAATAAGAATAAATAAATGTGATTACATGAAATTAAAAAGATTCAGTAGAGCAAAAGAAACAATCAACAGAGTCAAGGAAATCCCAAGAGAATGGGAAAAAAATCTTCACATCCTATACATTGGACAGAGTACTAATTTCCAGAATTTATAAAGAACTCAAGAAAACAATATCCAAGAAAACAAATAACCCAGTACACAAGTGGGCAAAAGACTTGAACAGGCAATTGTCAAATGAAGAGGCCCATAAAGTCATGAAACACATGAAAAAATGCTCAATATCCCTAGCCATTAGGGAAATGCAAATCAAGACATTGCTGAGATTCCACCTTACTCCAGTAAGAATGGCCAAGATCTATAATACAAATAACAACAAATGCTTGTGAGGCTGTGGAGAAAAGGGAACCCTCTTATAGTGCTGATGGAGCTATAAATTGGTCCAACCACTTTGGAAATCAATATGGAGGTACCTTAGAAAACCAAAAATAGATCTACCATATGACCCAGCTACAACACTCTTGGGAATATACCCAAAGGGAGATGGGTCATCATACCACAAAGACACCTGCATCTCCATGTTCAATGCAGCACTTTTCACAATAGCAAGGATATGGAATCAACCAAAGTGCCCATCAACAGAAGAATGGATAAAAATCTATGGTACATAGACACAATGGAATATTATTCAGAAATTAAAAAAGAGATAATGTCATTTGCAGCAAAATGGATGAACTGGAGAAAATTATTTTAAGTGACTGAGCACAAGCCCAAAAAGAGAAATACCACATGTTCTCACTCATATGTCGGATCTGATATAAAATTTAAAGAAGGAAAAAAACTTACACAGAAATTGGAACATAATAAAAAGCTAAAGTCAACTTAGCAGAGAAGGGACAATTTAGGGAGGAGAAAGTAGGAGGGAGGGGCCTAGCAAAAGGAAGAGATGATGGGAGAAGAAAAGAGGGAGAGAAGGAAAAAGTAGGAGCAAGGAATAGAGATAGGGTGACCTCAAAGTAAACAGTGCAACTTTAGTAGTTTGGGAAATAATTGTTGTTGTTGTTGTTGTTAGGTGCCGTCGAGTCGGTATCCAACTCATAGCGACCCTATATACAATAGGTAAAACACTACTGCCAGTGCTTCTCTGCTAGTCATAGGGTTTTCAATGGCAAATTGATTGGGAGTGGGTTGCCAGGTCCTTTTCCCTGGAAATAATTATACTACTAATAATACCAAAGAATGGTAATATTTCAAATGGGCTTGATTATTCATGTAATACTACTGACAATGTAACAGTTAGATCACTACAGAAAAAAGTTTGGACCTTAAAAACAATTGAGATGTAAGGGAATATAGAGAAATAATCCCACAAAAAGACATGCAGTATAGAAGAGAGGCCTTTGGTGAGGGCATAGAAGAAAGGAGAGGAAGTGCACAAGAGGGTAAGGGAGAAGTTATCTTTGCAATGTAAAATGAAATACATATACAGAAATGTCACAATGAAATACTTGTCAGAATGAAACACATTAAGTTGTACCTTTAAAATTTCCAATAAAAAAGATGGTCTTTCTTTAGTGTACTTCAGTAAGAACAAAATACTATGAGTAAAATAGGGAATATATCAAAAGAGAAAGGTCTTGGTGAAAATATAAATGAAGGTGCTAACTGTGCAAATGTATGATAATATGACATTTTACATTCTAAAACACTTCAAAAGGAAAATGCCTTGTGTCCATGTAAATATCTCATAATATAAAGACAAAAGATATACAACTGTGATTTAATTGTTAAAAGTTATGATAGTGGTTAGCTCTTTTAGATAGGAAACCAAAAATATTGAAAAAGTTTCTGCGGTGTTACTGGTGTTGTATTTTAACCTGAGTATTAGTTACTCTGGCAACTATAGTTTGTGATAATTTTTCTTTTTTATAAGTATGATATATTGCTTTTCTGTGTCTGCTTTAAAAAATAAAGGAAGAAAGGTATTTCCAAAAAATCATATGTAGAAAGGTAAAGAATTAAGATCATAACCAAAAAATATCCATCATGCTTTAACGGAGTCATTAAGGAATAATATCAAAGCAAGAGAAGGAAACATGCTCAAAACTAGAACTCAAGGAAATGATATTGACTAAGCAAAAATATAAATGATTAATGTGGCATTTTGTAAGAATATATATTCCTGAGAGTGTTAGCTCTGAGTTATCTACACTGAAGCATGCTCTCATAAATTAATGAGAGTTAAACAACAACAACAAAAAAAAGCAAAAAATGTGAGTCAGGCAAGAACAAATACCAAATAAAAGTATAGAATAGAAAGCAGTAAGCCCAACCTCATATAATTTTTCAACTTCAATTCTTTAGGCTATAACATTTTAGATTAAAATATCTAAAATATTCTTTTAAAAAAATGTGAACTAAGGATGCTATGCTGTTGGTGCTGTTAGGTGCCATCAAGTCAGATCCAACTCACAGTGACCTTATGAGCAACAGACCACAACACTACCGAACATTATGCCATTCCCTGCACTGTCAGTGCTTCTCTGTTATCATAGGGTTTCAATGGTTGATTGTTTAAGATTGTTTGGGGAGTTTGCTGCCAGGTCTTTCTCTCATTTTTGTGGTGCTGAGGCCCAGAGTCTCATAAAGCACAGAGCAACACTCTACCAAGTAAGCTAAACTCCAGCCCCAAGGATATTATGTCTACCAACAAATGTTGAAAAGTAAAGACCATAGATACAGTATTATCAATGTGTAAGAATGCATAAAATGCTGTCTCATTGACTCTTTTTCTGAGAATCTATTAGAAAATAATGTTTACATAATAAAAATAACTAGAGAAATTTATATAAGGACTTTTGAATACACGTGTGGGCAGTTGAGGCAGAAAGACTGATTCAAGTTTAAGATCAGCTTGGTCTACATAGTGAGTTCCAGGCCAGCTTATGCTATGCAGAGAGAACTTGTCTCAAATAAAAAAAAAAAAAAAAACAGATTAAAGAAAAAAGCCCATTGCTAAGCATTAAGTTTATTTTCATGATTAGGATTAAATACGAATTATAAAACAATCATATAGTATTTAATCATGGTATGGCTAGAGGTATTCCTATGAAATTCACCAGGGTGATTAACTGACATCAAATTAATATCATTTATATTAGTGCATGGTGTTCTCTCAACACACTTGCTGTTAGGTGCCCTTGAGTCTAGTCCAGTTCATAGTAACCCTCTGTACACTGGAATGAAATACTCCCCAATTCTGGGCCAGGCACAGGACCTTGTTTATGTTTAAGCCCATTGTTGCAGACACTGTGTCAATCCATCTGATGGAAGGTTTTCCTTTTTTTCATTGACCTGTCACTATCCCAAACATCATGTCTTTCTCTGGGGATTTATCTTTCCCGACTACATGTCCAAAATACTTAAAATGAATCTAGCCATCCTTGCTTCAAAGGAACATTCTGGTTGCACGTCTTCTAGGACAGATGTTTTGGTTCTTGTGGCAGAATTTTGTCAGACCAGTGACGTTTTTTGGAAGAATTTTGTGAGAACAATGATCTTTTCATTGCAAATACATTTTTTTTTACCAACATAAATGGTGACTATACACGTGGCCTCCACCAGCTAGAACACACAGGAACAAAATTAACTACATTTGTGGAAAGAGATGACAGAAAAGCTCCATATCAAATGTCAGAACAAGACCAGGTGTTAATTGTGGATCATATCATCAACTGCTCATATTCAAGTTCAAACTGAAACTGAAGAAAATTAGACCAAGTGTATGAGAGCCAAGGTATGACCTTGAGTATATGGTCTGACCATCACAAGAAGAAAGTTAATGCATTAGGCACAAATGGTAGGAGACCAGATGAGTTGTGGCATGACATCAAAGATATCATTCCTGAAGAAAGCGAAAGGTTATTTAAAAGACAGAAAAGAAAGAGAAGACCAAATTACATGTCAAAAGAGACTCTAGAACTTGCCCTTCAATGTCAAGCAGCTAAAGTAAAAGGAAGACATGACCAAGTTATGGAACTAAACAGAAAATTTCAAAAGGCACTTCAAGAAGACAAACACGAATATTATAATAACATGTGCAAAGAACTGTAGACAGAAAACCAAAGGAAAAACATTCTCTGTGTTTCTCAAGCTTAAGGAATTGAAGAAAAAAATTCAAGTCTCAAGTGGCAATGGTGAAAGATTCTACAGGGAAAACATTAAATGATGCGGGAAATATCAAAAGAAGATGGAAGGAATACAGAGTCCTTATACAAAAAAGAATTGGTAGATGACCAACAATTTCAAGAGGTTGCATATGAAGAGGAACCAATGGTATTGAAGGATGAAGTGGAAGCTGCCTTGAAAGAATTGGCTAAACACAAGGCTCTAAGAATTGAAGGAATACCAATAGAGATGTTTCAATAAACAGATTCAGCACTGGAGGTATATGTTTTTGCCAACAGATTTAGAAAATAGCTACCTGGTCAACTGACTGGAAGAGTTCCAGACCTGTGCTTATTTCCAGAAAAGGGGGTCCAAGTGAATGTGAAAATTATTGGACAATATCATTAATATCACACACAGGCAAAATTTTACTAAAGATCCTTCAAAAGTGACTGCACCAGTATATATACAGGGAACTGCCAGAAATTAAGCTGGATTCAGAAGAGGGCAGGAAACTAGGGACATCATTGCTGATATCAGGTGTATATTAGCCAACATTAGAGTATTTCAGAAAGATGTCTATCTAGTTTTATTGTCTATGCAAAGGCATTTGACTGTGCAGATCATAAAAAACTATGGATAACACTTCGAGAAATGGGAATACCAGACACCTAATTGTACTCATGAGGCATCTGTACATGAACCAGGAGGCAGTTGCTCAAATAGAACAAGGAAATGTGACTGGTTTAAAGTTGAGAAAGGTGTGCATCAGGGCTGTATACTTTCACCATTCTCTTCAATTTATATGATGAGCAAATAATCTGAGAAGCTGGACTTTATGAGGAAGAACACAGCATCAGGATTGGAGGAAGACTCATTAACAGCTTATGTTATGCAGATGACACAACTCTGTTTGGCGAATGCGAAGAGGATTTAAAACATTTACTGATGAAGATCAAATATCATAGCCTTCAGTATGGGTTGTGACTAAACATCAGCAAAATAGAAATCCTTACAACTGGGTCAGTATGTAACTTCATAATAAATGGAGGAAAGATTGAGGTTGTCTGTGATTTTCCTTTACTTGGATCTACAATCAACACCTGTGAAGCAGCAGTCATGAAATCAAAAGGCTCATTGCTTTGGAAAAAGCTGTGCAAAAGATCTCTGTAGAGTACTGAAAAGTAAAGATGTCACATTGAAGACATAGGTGCGCCTGAGTCATGCCATGGTATTTCCAGTCTCCCCATACATTGTGAAAGCTGGACATTGAATAAGGGAGACAGGAGAAAAATTGATGTTTTTGCATTATGGTGCTGGAGATGATTATTGAATATACCATGGACTGCAACACACTTGAGTTTACCAGTAATATCTGTCAACAAATTAAAGATGTTGACTATAGAGTAGAAGAATCAAAGTAACTGGTTTTTATGTGTCAATATTGTTGTTTTAGGTGCTGTTGAGTTAGGTCTAACTCATAGCAGCCATCATAGGATGTTCAATGGCTGACTGTTTTAGAAGATTACCTTGGGAGCGGATTGCCAGGTCCTTTTCCCATTTTTGAGGTATGGGAGATCAAATCTGAGTTCTCAGGGAGTACAGAGCAGCACCTTACCAACTGAAATAAACCTCATCCCCACATTTAACATAGGTGGTTATTAACAAAAATGCCAAGCAAATAGATTCAAACAAATAAAGGTGACCAAAATCTAAATAATAACAAGATGGTGAGGTAACAAATTTGATAAGTAACATCCCACCACTAGAACAAATATAGTTATTATCATAATAGAAAATTCAGAAAAATTTGCAGAATGACAACTAAATTGAGTTATATTTTCAAAGACATTTTATCACTAAGAAATAAATAAATGTAACATTTGGTTAAATCTCTGACTGAACAGAAGAGCCAATTAGGGAACCAGAAGACCCAAATAAGAAATTTACTAAGTCAAAGAAAAAAATGTCAAAAATTAAAATAGATGAAATATAGTTAAGAATTATCAACATTTATTTCAAATTAATTATGAGGAGAGTTTAGAGGGAAGATAGCCAAAGAAAGATACATAAAAACCTGTGCCAACCAGACTGATTCAACTTGTGAATAAAATCAAATTATCATCATGGTTTTAAGATAATGATAAGATTTCATATTTGTACTCATATTTGGAATTTACAGAATGTTTGCACCTGTCATAACTTATAAGGTCATGAAAAAGTAGAATATTAAATACAATTGAAAAGAAAGAAAAATTAACTGACACAAGTTTTTTAGCTATTTGGTACATATTCCACAATTGTAGAGAGAAATGAATTTATACAGTGCTCTTCAATTGTTGAATAGGATAAATTTTCATACATAGGACTATCTATATATGCCCTCATAAAGTTTTAGAAAAAAAGGAAAAATAACTACAAATCTTACTGAAATGATTAGAAAATTTAAAGGTATGACTACAAAGGAACACATATAAATTTGGTACTGGAATGACTATATTGAATTCTAGAAGAAAATTAACAACAATTTGAATATACAATTAATTTTAACACAATGAAAGGAGGTAGCATCCAGCCAAGAGAAATACACAATGATGATTTGAGTCAAAAATGCTTTAGAAAGTATACTACTAACAAATCATTACCAGAAAAAAAAATTTACATACTCTCAGCTTCAAGTTGCTGGGGAGATTTGAGAGGTAAATGTCTACATGAAATACAAATCATGATTGCTGAAAAATGTTTTCATACTACCTACTAAATTCAGGTTATTGCCTGTCAATAATTCTTTTGAAGTCTTATTGATATTAATACTGTGAATGCTTAATAATATCCATACAATTGTTCAAGGTCTAAAGATATACCAATATTATATATGTACAAGTACAAAACTGTGTTAATATTGATACTAAAGTAAGAACCCCCAAATATTCCTTTCTATTTCATTCTTCACACATTCTGGGTGAGTGCTACTTAAAATGTGGTGCAGAGATTAGTTTTTAGCAATCTTAGATAAGATAATCACAGAAATAGAGAGCAAATATTTAGGTATTCTTACAGCAATTTAGCCTGCAGCTTTACCACTGTGGCATCCAATCTCATCAGACATCAAAAGCTAAGCAGGGTTGGACATGGTTAGTGCTTGGATGGGAGACTTCCTAGGAACACTAGGCTTGCTATAGGCTTGGGAGAAGGACCCAGCAACCCACTCCCAAATAACAAACTACCATTGAAAACCCTATGAATAGCAAAGAAGCACTGACAATAGTGTTTCATCTATTGAACATAAGGTTGCTATGAGTTGGACACCAACTGGCACCTAAACAACATAGCAATTAAAAAAAATAATTTTATATCAATTGAATCTAATAATAAAAATGAGATTATATTTATGTATATTGATTTTGTACTCATTTGTTTCTTAGTAATTTACTTTTATTAATTTTACAAAATACTGGGATAACTTGATTTTTTAAAAAGTCATCACTCACTACAAATACTTTGAAAATCACTGCTGTAGATAGAATCTGCCAAAATACCAATCTTGTTTACTGCATTTTATCTCAATCGCCATAATGCTGATGTGTGTGTGTGTGTGTGTGTGTGTGTGTGTGTGTGTGTGTACATATCTATCTATCTATGGAGAAGAATGAAGCATTCTACTTCTGAAGCAATCTGGAAATAATCAGCCAATCAAAATCCTTTGAGGGTCCTTATGATTCAGGCACATAACAACAAATATAATACATATATAATATAACATATATTATATTATATTATATTATATATGACTCTCATCACATTTCTACTTCCATGTCTTTTCATTTTTCGAAAATTGTTGTAAAAGTGTATATTTGGGGTATGTTGCATATTATAGCTGTACGAATGCTGTAGATTATTTTTCTGTTACGAAATTGCTTGGTGTGAAAATTTACTTTCAAAGTAACTCATTTGACAACTTTTTTATGTAAACATAAGTATATTTTAGAAGTGAAAATGTTGGTACATTACCTTATCTCCTGTCTATATTAGACTTACAAGCATTTATTTAGTTTTTCATTTTCTTAATCATATTTCAATAAGAAACAAGTATTTGCATATCAGATATCTATCCTCACCATATACAATAAGAAGTATGCAATGAAACCTGTTTAAAAGCTACATTTTTCATTGATTCTTTTGCAGATTGTATTCTAGTTGGTGAAATTATTTCCTACGCAAGTCTGGGTTAATGATTCTGATACTTCCATGCATGTATAGTATAATTAAACCATTAAGTTAATGATTGGTACACAATAGGGGGAGTACACATAGGAGCCAAGATTCTCACTATTGTGATCGGAATATATGGGCAAAAGTAAGATGCTAGAATGATTCATGTGGAAATTAATTAAAGTTGCAGATATCAATAAGATGTAATATTTAACTCTACACAAATATAAATTATAACATATGATCTGGAGATATAGTTCAGTGGGAAAGCACTTGTCTAGCATGTGGAAGAGCCTCAGTTTGATCCCCAGCACCACACATGCACACACACATACAGAAACATATGTAGATATAGACATATACAAGGGTCAGGATATATACTTATTTTGTCCCTCTGGCAGATAAATGAGCATGCAAGAAATGACACCATAGTGGCAGTGAGTATACCTATCACACAGATCTTGGTTTCTAATAAAAGGGATCAAAGGTCCTTGGAGAAATGGCTGATTCCAGCTGAGGCAAGAAATACACAGAACCCTGGAGCATTTGTCATGACAGAAAGTAGAAAGTGTTAGAAATTGATAACAGATTATCAAGCGGGTACAGACACTAACTTAAAGAGCTCCCAATAGCCAAACGTGCAAAAACATGAACAACAGATCAAAAAATAGCACTGAATTAGAACTCAAAGTATAAAATAAATGCCCATGAGCCTATGCAAATATAAATGTGTGATTGAATACATTGCCAAGTGAGGAAAAAGACAAATATCTCATTCAGAAGAACTATAAAAATTTAAATATTCCACCCTAAAAGAGGAGGAACATAACTTATCAGTGCTTCACTGTATCTGTGTGGAGTGTCTTCCTTCTAAAGGGTATAGTGTGGAAAGGTCGAAAATGAGAATACCTTCAAAGTGGAGAAATTTGACAACTTCAGCCAAATGACAAGGCCAATATCAACAGTCATAAGTCACATAGTAAAAAACGGTGGTAGATCTCTGTGAACAATAGCCCATAACGCAAGTCTAGCAATGAGAAAAAGTCAGACAATTTCTATCTTGAAATATAATTGAGCAGTAATCATCAATTCTGTTAAGATCACTAAAAAGTAAGAAGCTATCATAAGCAAGAGTAACCTGAGGAAATAAGTACTAGCTGCAATGTGGTGTCATGGATAGAATCCTGAAAAAGGAAAGGACATTAAGGAAATCTGAATAAACTCTGGTCTTTAATTAGGAATGTTTTAATATTAATTTATAAATTGGAACAAATGTACCACAGTAATGCAAGATAGTATAAGGGAAAACTATGTGGGTGAATATACCAGAACTTCCTGGACTATTTGCTCAATTTTTCTGTACATCTAATTGTTCTAAAAATAAAGTTTATTCGTGATAAATTTTATATAAAAAGGTTAGCAGAAGTCTTGGAAAGCTATAGGTTTTTGTTTTTGTTTTTGTTTTTCAGTACTGGGGCCTCACACATGCTTTCCAAGTGTTTTATCACTGAGCTGTAGCTCTAGCCCATTTTTTCACTTTTATTTCAAGACAAGGTTTCCCTAAATTATACAGACTGCCTCTGGCCTTGAACTTAGGATCCTCCTGCCGGTACCCACTGAATCACTGAGATTATAAGCATTCACAAACATACCTGGCTTAGAGTTTTGGGTTTTCTTCCTTTCTTTCTTTCTTTATTTTATTTATTTATTTATTTATTTATTTATTTATTTTTGATAAATAAGGAAAAATCTTGCAGTGCCCCTCAGCACCTTCTTTTTTTAAAAACTGCACATTTCATGACTATAATCAGTATCATTTCACCATATTTTAAGGGAAAAATATCATAGAGCATAATTCTATGTGAAGTTGCATTATGGGGGCTTCATTACTCATATAGGTGTGTGCTGGAGCATAATCCAAACAATGATGAAAAATTATTTTGTCTCAACTCATAACCACACCATCAGTTTATTCTCTGATAAGGTAAGAGAGCACTGACTGAATGGTCACAAGAAAATATTAACCCAACACCCCTTATTTGCTTTTGGGATAAATTTTCTACAAAAATAAAATATGCTTCAAATTTATAAAATTATTAAATGAGAGAAGTAATATTTGGAGAAACTAATATAATCTAATTTTATGTCTGATTCAAACTATAAATCATTAGAGAGACAAGTACCTAAACCTCTGGTATTGTCTAAAGCAAAATCATTTCTATTGATTTGTTCTAAGTCTGATGCTTTCAGCATATATTGAGTATCAACAAAAGACAGAGCCCTGTGGAATTCCCTTTTGCATTTATTATTTAAAAACAATAGTATAACATGTCATACTATATATAGGTATAAGGATTTAGGGGAATGGTTTTCTAAAAAGTGTCTATATTTTTCCTAAGGAATTGTCTTTCTGACCACTGTGATTGGTATAAAGAATGCACAATAAAAGACAACTTCCAGGAGATTTTAAAGGATATTTTTATAAAATATTGACTAGATACAAAGTGTAATTGTATATGAAAGAAGTAAAGCATCACAACATGCCTCGTCACACGTTGCCTGTGTCACTGCTTACGGTTGTGCGGGTTTTCCAAGTTCTTTAAATTGAAATGCAGTCTTTCAGTCATGGAGAACGTGTTTCTTCCACTCTAGCAGGTAAAATCATGTGTTTTTTCCTGGAAGTGGTGGTGCATGTTTACATTATGCCCAGCAGTACATCTGTATGCAACTTGCTTCATATCTTTGCCAATTCTTAAAACAGCTAATTTTTTTTAGTCAAAAAATTCCTCAGGAGTTTTTAAAATGGTAGATCATTTTGGTTTTGTCTTTATTTCCATTGTTATTCATAACTTTGAATATTTTTTATATATAATAGCAGTTGGGATATTTTCTTCTGTGTAGGGTGTGTTCCTCTCTTTTGCCTGTTTTTGTATTGTGTTATTTATATTTTTCTTTTTGATGTATACAAATTATTGTAATCTAAATATTAATCTTTTGTCAATTTTTTGTGTTACCTAGAGCTCTTAGGTTTTTTAGGTGTCTTCAGATATTTTTTTCTGATTTTGATGTAGTCAGCTATAAATTATTTCCCTTTGGTTTCTGTTTATCGTATGTTTTAAAGAAACAGTCCCCTACTTTGATGTTATAAAGTTTTTATACTATTTATTTTATAAATGTTGTATAGATTTTCCAATCACATGTAGGTCTTTAACTACATTTGATTTTTCTATGTGATAGAAGTAGGAGTCAGTATTAACTTTCTGTTTCTGTAGAACAAATTGCCATAACTTAGTGGCTAAAAATAATAACAACAACAAAAATTAGTTACTTCATGATTTCTGTAGGTAATAAGCCCAGAGATGACAGAGCTGTATATTTTGCTCAGGGTCATAAAAGTTGAAAACAAGTCAGCTGGGCTGTTTTCATCTGGAACACCTTGTCTGTTTCCAAACTCCCTGTTGGCCAAATTCATTTTCTTGAGGCTATATGAGTGAACTCTGTTTTGATGTAGCTCTTGCCTGGGAACCACTTTCAACTCCTTGTAGCCTTTCTCCTGCCCTTGCTACATAGTTCCTTCCTATTAACAGGGCAGTCTATTGCTTTGAGTCAACAGGAGAGCATTTGTTACTACTTCTTGTTCTTTTGAAGAATCGCTTGATGAGATTGTGTCCAAACAATATAATCTATCTTGTAATCATCTATTTAGGGACATTAGCTAGCTGATTAGGGACATTAACGACAAGTGCACAATCCCTGTTTCCATGGATTATAACACACACACACACACACACACACATACACGCTAGTGATAACCCACCATATTCACAGGTTCAGCTCACACATCATGAGGAGAGATTCAGGGCTCATATATCAGTAGGTGAAAATCTTGAGGTCATCTTAGCATTGTACCCACCATGGGGTTTAATTTCACTTTTACCCTATGAAGAGTTAATCAGCCCAATCTTACTTTGTTCATTCTATTTCTTACTACTATATACTATCAGACCCCCCATAAATCAAATTTCCACATTATACAGTATGTGGTGGTTCTCTGTATTCTCTAATCAATTTCATGACACAAATCTTCTTTACTGCATCATTTTAATTACTACAATATTATAATTCTTGCCATCAGGTTAACAAGTGCTTGAAACTTGTACCTCTTCAGAATTTTCTTAGCTAATTTAGCACTTTGCACTTCTATATAAATCTTAGAATTAACTAGCCAGGTACTGTGACACATTCCTGTAATCCCAGCAACTCAGGAATCTGATGCAGCAGGATCCTGAGTTTGAGGATAGAGGCAGCCTACACTACTTAGCAAGACTCTGTCTCAAAGTAAAAAATAAAAAAGAGGTGCAGCTCAGTGGTAGAGTGCTTGCCCAGCAAGTGTGAGGCTCTTGGTTCATGTTCCCAGTACTAATAAAAAATAAAAATAAAATTTAAATTTAAAAACATTCATCAGGGTTTAGAAAAAAACTATAAAAATCTCAACCATTTTTGCTAGATTTTTTCCTACTTTACATCTTATAATTTCTTCATTGTTGATGGCTAGAACCATTGGTGACAATTTTCTTATCATCCAAAGACATCCATACTTTTTGTAAATGACCTTGCTGACATTTGCTCCCTCGGGCTTCAAAGTGTTGCACGAGCTTCTTATACCTTGTACAAAATGTCATTCCATTTGAAATACAGGGAATGACTTCAGTTTCAAGGCTGATCCTAACCAAATCAATATGTGTTACCAGGAGTGATTGTAAGAAGCAATTTAATCTCAGATGGAGGTATAGCCCAACCAGATTGCTTTTATGACTCACCAAAAAAAAAAAAAAAAAAAAAATCTCTTCCCTCATGTAAGTTAACATCACACCCTTGTCAGGTATTTATCATTATTATTAAAACATTGACTGAGAAAGAATGGCTTGTTATGCACTGAAATGGAAACAGTCAAATTTTCATGAATGTAAATATCTTCCTGTCCAAAATTTTGCTGAGTCTTTCTTGCCATGGTGAATATAACTATTCTCCACTGCTTCTACTTTCTAAACACTCTATGATTTCCTCATCTGAGTAAATTGCTCATTCTTCTTAGGATCCATGCCACCAATTCTCAATACTTCTTGCTGTTAAGTGTCATTGAGTCAGGTCCCACTCATAGCAACCTTATGTACAGCAGAACGAAACACTCCCCCTTTCTGTGCCAGGCACACAATCTTATTTAAGTCCATTGTTGCAGATACTGTGCCAACCCATCTAGTGGAAGGTTTTCCTTTTTTTATTGACCTGCCACTCTCCCAAATATGATGTCCTTCTCCAGGAATTAGTCCCTTCTGACTATATGTCCAAAATAAGTAAGACACAGTGTAGCCAGTAATTAGAGTTAAATACTAGTAACTCAGAGGACAAATTAAAGCCTGTGCTGGGAGGAGGTGAATGTGTACCAAATAAATTGAAAGATTTATTTTCAATACACAATTATAGGAACTTTAAAATATCTGTAAGGATAGATTCTAGGGATATTAAATTAAGGAGGAACAATACAATATTAGATTTTTCTAAATTTAATAGATTTGAGGGCATTTTCTACACACACTGATTTTAATGTATAAATTTTAACATCTGAGAATATTATTTATAATTTCATTGGCTGGTTAAGGAAAGGCAAGAAATACATTAAAGTCAATTGAGATATGAGAAATTCCTTGGTGTAAGGTAAAAGAAAAGCTTCTAACTGATCACACATTTTAAGAGTAAAGTTCAAGTTACCTCATCAAGATAAATAACTACAAATAGCTTCATTTCTTGCTGAGGGCAAAGGGAACAAGAAATAAGAAGGAGAAGAAGGACACTGAATGACAATTACAGTCTTATCACTAATTTCAGAAACTGGACAAAATAACAATGTGTTATTTTGTGCCTGGATTATTCAGAAAGGTTATTTATGAATATATTAAATAATTATATTTTCACTGCCACTTTTATTTATTATAACTTACACTGGTTATGGTTAACATTTAAAGTCAGTATTCAATTTGCATGATACCAAAGAATGATTATCACAATGAGAATAAAATGTGTAAAAGTCATCCAGAATTTAATAATGAAGAAGAAACTGTATGGCTTTATTTGGGAGAGAAGATGATCTTAATTTTTTCTTGTTAGAAATCTTGTTAGATGTACCTGTACAATATTTTAAGCTTAAATATCATCTTTAATTGTTAAATATTTAAAAATATAGGTTGTATCTGAGATTATTGATACTGATATTGATATTGATAATGATATTTAGTAATTCTATGTCTTCCTTAAATTCCAGGGTCATAAAACCTGGAAACTGCATTTTCTAAATTCCCTTGCCAGTTAAACCCCAGGTGAATTCTTACAATGAGGATGCTTACAGAAGATTGGAAGCGTGGAGGAAAAGATGTTATTATTACCTGAAAGCAGAGACATGTAGGTGCAATGGTCTTAGGAGAGTGTACAAATAGGTTTTTGATAGCAATTTCCAGACATCATCTCCCACTTAAGTGCTTTAGAAACCAGCTTCACAGTACTAGTTTTTTATGATCCTAGTTCTTCTGATTTCCTAAAATTCACCTTTCTCATCCTTTTCTCCCTGGATTGTAACAGTTTTATAAGCCTCTACCTTCTTAAACTGGGCTAAGGTTTAGCTCAGTTGGTAGTCACTCTGCACTCTCTGAGGCACTGGGCTTGATCTATGAGTCAGACCCTAGCTGAGGGCACCTAACAAAAATAACCTTCTTAAATTAAACATCTTCCTGTATTGATAAGCTGGGGTCACTTCTAGTTTTTTTACCCAATTTTGATGATTTCCCCTTCCAAAGTAAACTTTCAATTTGGACCAGAGACACTACTGCCTATCAGGTTGTGAACATTTTAATGTTTCAGTGTGTGGTGTTTTGGCAGCCATGGTTTCTGCCTACATAAAAGAAATTCTTCATAGTAATGAAAACTGATTTTAACAGTCAGATAGAATAAATATTAAACACAAGCTTTCTGAATGTACTGAAATCTCTGGTTCCAGACATCCCAGCATCACAGCTGTGTCCCTGCCCTCACCACAGTTTCCTTACTGAGTAAATGTCATCTCATTTTTCTTTATGTTATTTTGAGTCGGGTTTCCGTCACTTGCAAACAAAAATCCCCAAGTGCACACACACACACACACACACACACACACACACACACACAAGCAATACATGCATTTAATCTGTACATTTCAACATGTATGGAAATAAGGTTGTGATTTTATTAATTTATATCCAATTTTATAAAATAACTGATTTTTACCCTTTGCTATAAAAACTGTGGGCTGGGATTTAGCTCAGTTGGTAGAGCGCTGCGCTGCAGTCTCTGAGGTCCCAAGTTCAATTCCCAGCACGGAAAAAATCGGAGAAGGGCCTGGCAATCCACTCCCAACGCAATCCTGAAACAGTCAGCCGTGGAAAACTATATGAGGGTTGCTAAGAGTCAGATACCAACTCGATGCACCTAACTAACATATAAACTGTGTCAAAAATGGAAAATACTGCAAGTAAAAAACTCTCAATAGCTAAGAGCTGTGGTGCACTCCAGTAATCTCAGCTACTCAGGAGTCTGAGCAGAAGAATCATAAGTTTGAGGCCTGAGTCAGCCTGTGCAACTTCATGAGACCTAGTCTCAAAATTTAAAAAAAAAAAAAAAAGAAAAAAGAAAAAAAGAAAGAAAGGACTAGGGGGTGCACCTCACTGGTAGGGCACTTGTCTAGCATACCTGAGGCCCTGAGTTCAACACGTAGTATGAGACACACATTTACAAAAAAAATCCTCAAGGTATAGAAGGTTGAAAAAGACAAGTAGTATAGAAAATAAAATATACATAGAATATAGTGATATTGATGGTTCTACAGTACAGAAATGTCAGAACTTTTGTGGATTTGTCAAAAATGTTAAGTATATAAAATTTTATAAATATAACAAACATATGTTTTGTACTTATAAATCACATTATATAAATACTCATGTATTTATACATTTTATTATCTATATGGTATACTATAAATTGATATCTGAGAAACATTATTGTTGTTAAGTACCATCCAGTCGGGTCTGGCTCATGGAGAGACTTTAGGTACAAAAGAAGGAAACACTCCCCTACACTATGCCATGCATACAATCTTATGTTATATTTAAGTCTATTGTTGCAGCCACTGTGTCAATCTATCTAGTTCAGGGTCTTCCCTTTCTTGTTGACCCACCACTCTTCCAACCATTATGTCCTTCTTCAGGGATTGGCTCCTCCTGAAAATATGTCCAAAATATGTAGGATGCCGTCTAATATACCTGCTTCCAAGGAGCACTCTGGTTGTACTTCTTCTAGGACAGTTCTGTTGGTTCTTTTTTGAATCCATACTATATTCAATATTTGTCTCCATCACTATAATTCAAAAGCATCAATTCTTCTCCTGTCTCCCTTATTCGATATCCAGCTTTCACAAGCATATGATACAACTGAAAATATCATGGCATGAGTCATGCACACCTTCATTTTCACTATGACATCTTTACTTCTCAACACTTTAAAGATGCCTTTTACAACAACTTTTCCCAAAGCAATGGGTCTTTTGATTTTGTCACTACTGTGTCCATGGATTTTGATTGTAGAACCATGTAAAGCAAAATCTTGGACAAGCTCATTCTTTTCTCTATTTATCATGAAGTTGTTTACTGGCCCAGCTGCAAGGATTTTTGTTTTCCTGATGTTGAGGTACAATCCATACTGAAGACTGTGTTCCTTGATCTTCATCAGTAAATGTTTCAAATTCTCTTCAGTTTCAGCAAGCAAAGTTGTGTCATCTGCATAATGGCATAGGTGTCAATCTATTGCTATGTTATTATAAGTATTTTAAATATATTGACTATAAAATGTCCATATTTGACAGTATGTTTAATGTTACAAAATTTATTGGGGAGTAAATAGGAAAAAAATTATGCAGAAAAGACTACTATGACTCTTTTGGGTACCTTAACTCTAATGCAGAGTCATTGTTTGAGCTCTAACACTTTTTTTGTCAAGTGGCCTTGAAATCATAAAAATGGCAACACTTTGCATTATGCAAGTCTTACTTTTCATTATGAAATACTCTTTAAACTCTGTATTCATTAACCTGAAAGAACAGCAAATCATGTCAGCATTTCTGAAGAAGTATGATTTCAAAATAACAATGAAGAGAAGTAGGAGTAATTTGTTCATTACTTTTTCTTTTAGATGGAAAAGCTAACAAAGTAATAAGATGAGTAAATAAATGTATTCATGCACAATCTTACTTTATTTTGGAACTTAAACTTTTAGGAACAAATGAATTTACAAAATTATCTTTAATTATGCATCATTTAGGCAGTAGCTACCTCTGCCCTGTTCAGCACCTTTGAACTTGGATTTCCTACCAAGGGAATGATGAACACAGGCTGAATTTCAACAGTGACTACAGCACATCTTTATTCAGATATAAAAGTTAAAAGCAATTAATTCAGAGTATATTACCGTGTCTTTAATTTTGAATCAATCCATGCTACTAAAAGTAGATCACCTTATCTAGATGCTGCAGGAGAGCAAATTAGTCATTCTGGCCATTAAGACATTATCTTTAAAATTACAGTCACATTCATTCAGTGTTCTTCCTGTGACCTGAAAAAGTAAATATACCTCCAAATGATTTAATTTACATTCCATAAATTTGGCAATTTGTTATCACTTTACTATGTTATAAAAGGCCCGTTTTACCTGGCTCCTAGCTATTTTGCCCTCCTCATCCATCATGATTGCCCTCATCAAATGTAATGCTTTATGTTCCTGGAACACCACTTATGGTAGCCTGGATGAAACTTGCTGCATTGACTTTTTACTTTTTCCTTTTTGCCTCGTCCAACTACAGATATTTAATGACCATAGTTACACATGGAATACAGTAAACCTCAATAAACTATATATATTGAAAGGGATGATTAAAGAGTTGTGTGAATGGACCCCCTTAGGCAGTCATTTATACAGCTAAACTTTGATTAAATAATTTCCATGTACAAAGATATATATTAGGCGATGGCATAAGGAGTACAAAAATAAAAAGAAGTTGCACCACACTTTACGAAGTTGGAAACTAGAATTGGAGCAAGGTTCTAAGAAAGTATGAGACAAAATGAAATAACTTCCATTGATCAGGTGCACGTATGTACAGAAATAGAGGACAGGAGGCAATTAACTTGATTTAGGAAGTAGAGAAGACTTCATAAGACTTCATGGGCTAACCATTACCCTAAGTAACAAAGGTATTAAAATTTCAATGAGTATATTAAAGAATAAGGAGGATTAGCTAGTTTTTTTTATTTGTTTTGTATTATAAGCAAATTCTCAGGGCCATGTAAGAACAAAGGCAGTATGAGAAAAATTGGGAGTTAGAACCCAACAAATATATTGTTGTCATTATGTGCTATTGAGTCCAACTTGACTCATAGCAATCTCATGTAGGGTTCTCAATGGCTGACTGTCTCAGGATTGCTTTGGGAGTGGATTACCCCATCCTTCTCCCGATAGTATATTAGTTAGCAGTTATTGTTTTCAAGTAATAGAAGCAAATTGCTGCTACCTTACAAAATACAATTATGACAGAAATTATGTAAATTTTCATAAGAAAAAAATGTATCCCACAATACCAGAGAATGGGATCTGCCAAGGATCAGAAGGAATTAGAACTAGGACCTAGGAAACCATCTAGATGCTTTCTATCCTTCTATTTTTTCTTCTCCATGTATATCTGATATTTCTCTTTTTCTAACTTCTACACCAGATTTATGGAAGACCTGATGTAATCATATCATATTTTGTAACTTTCCATTATACTGTTTTATTCACAAACATAGAAAAACTGGCATATAACTGATAGCCAAGTCTAATACTCTGGAAGATTCCCATAATCCCATCAGAAATCACTGCGTTCTCATGTTGAAGTACATTGTTACAAACATCATATGGAACAGGCAACTGAAATACCTAACAAGATCCAATAACCTGTGCAAGTTCATAAATCAAGTAATTGGGCAGTTGATTCTATCAAGATTTTAACACAATGGTCTGCTAATCATACTAGGGAGCCATTATGCTATACTGTTACTACTTCCCACATTTGGTCCATTGCTTACCTGAAGGAAGACTAAAGACTCTGTGAAAAGTGATTTCCATCATAGTTAGAGTCAGTTGACATCCCCACTCTTTTGATTATTATTTTTTTTAGGACTACAATTCTTATTTATATCATGTGGATGATGACTTAAGTCCACTACTACAGTCACAGAAATTGCATAATATAATCTGAGGTGGTAGTTTTTAATGTTTCGTCTAGTAAATGCATTATAAAATATAGAGTAGCAAATTCAAGCTGTTTCAAACTATTATAGACCAAAAAAATCCATTTATACCTGGGAGAAGTCAAGATGTCACCAAATAAAAAGGCTCACCTAGAACATGAAAGAGTTCATGTTTCAGAAATGGCTCAAAAAATCCTCTACATATCAATTAGTACTCCAGGTGGTTCATTAAGAGTAGGAAGGAAATTCCAGCATCCACATGGATAGTAAAAAGAAGGAAAAACTGTATCTTTTCCTTATGAGCAAAATCTCACACTTATTTAGATTTCTATATGTTCAAGGATAGAAAACAGTATATGGAAGGGACAAAAAAGACAGAGAAATCTGTTTCACAAAGGAAAATATAAGATTCAAGAAAGATATATTTGCAGTTAAATACTGCTATAGGCAGAAAAATGGTATAAAACATTTGTTTTTTATTTTTAATGCAATTCAGGGGAAAAAAACATAAATCATGCTGGAAATACCATGCCCACCCATTTCCATTTATATCTGTTTGCATTTGAAGAAGGGTGATGTGTGTTTGTGCTTTTCTCTCAACTGCATTTTCTTCCCAAGGAAAAAGTTAGGCTTGCCAAGAAGAAAGCATGGTTAGAGTGTTCTCATTCCAGGTCTAATTTTCTGACAAATTCTGCCTTCTCTCATCTATGGTATTTTTTGTCTATACCAATCTTGGGCTTTAGTACTATGAATCTGCATCCTTATTTCAAGCTTTATAATTATTTGATTAGTGCCAGGCATGGTGGCGCATGCCTATAATCCCAGTGGTTAAAGAGGCAGAGGCAGGAGGATCACAAGCTTGAGACCAGAGTCACTCTGTGTAATTTAGCTAGACCCTGTCTCAATAAAGTAAAAATAATGGGCTGAGGGTGCAGCTCAATGGTCCAGCACTTCCAAAGCTTGCAAGCACAAGTTCCTGGGTTCAATCTCCAGTACCACAAAAATAAATAAGTAAATAAATAAATAAATAAATAGTTTTTGATTAAGTAAAAAATTATAATCCATATCCTATTTAAGAAATCCTGTGTGTGCTATAGTTTATGATTTCAAAAGCTGATGATGTCAAATACTGAGGTACATACATGGACATAGAAGAAATTTGTGGAAAAGAAATTCCTTAAAGTGGAAAAAGTTAAGGATATGTAGCCTAAATGTTAAAAGTCATAATAAATGCTGAAGCTTCCAAAATTATGACACTTGTTAGAATGAGCCATTGATGAATAGTAGGTGATAAGTAAATACTATTATCTAAAAGGGACAATTATAAGCAGATAGTGTGCCTGCAGAGATCGAAGAAGCTTTATGTGAGAATAAATACATATGTAAAATGGGTTCTATGTAGTAATAGAAGCTGGTAATAAGCATTATCAGAATGATAGCCAGTAGTATATGAAATGGGAAAATAAAAACCATTCATTTAAAGGGGCATCTTCAAAAAAGGGCTTTGTTTATGGCACAGTCCAATTAAGACAACAAAATAGATGCTCACTTTAGTGAAAAGTTAATTTATATTGATGATGGACATAGATCCTAAAAGACATGATGAAAGAGTTTCAAATGGTGAATGTTTGCAATAAATTCAGTGAAACCCAACTCCATATCAGAAAACCTAAATTTATTATATATAATATAAGTTCTAACCTCATGTGTCTGTCAGCCTGTTGTGCTGTGAGGGGTTGAGTGTTGTGATGCTGAAAGCTATATCATCAGTATTTCAGACACCAGCAGGGCCACCTGTGGAGAACAGATTTCATCTGACCTTCTAGACTAAGATAGACTAGAGAGAAGGACCTGGCAGCCCATTCCCCAAATAATTAGCCATTGGAAACCCTATGAATAGCAGAGAAGCACTGTCTGACATAGTGCCAAAAAATAGCCCCCCAGGCTGGAAGGCATTCAAGAAATGACTGAGGAAGAGTTGCCTCCTTAAAGTAAAGTCAACCTTAATGATGGGAATGGAGTAAATCCTGTGGAATCTCCTTTTAATGATGTGGCACAACTAAAAATGAGAAGAAACATAACAGTTGCAATAATGGGCTAAAACATAAAAGGATGGGGTACAACATGACACACTGTTGGATAGTGTTTTGTTGTGTTGTACACAGGTCACTATAAGTCAGATACAAATAGACCACACCTAACAAGAATGTTAATCTCAGTTGTATGTAAATCATTAGTGTGATATTTGTTTTTTGAAAAATGTACCTAATTTTTGTAAATCAGTTTAGTCAGTATAAGTTAAAAAAGGATATTAAAGTGCACTCAATATTCAGTATTTAAAGTCTAGATTCATGAGCTCCTGGGGAATTCTAATTTTTCCTAAAACAAGTGATTTCATAAGCAATTGAGCAGAAAATATGTACTCATATTTCTGACTTACACTTTTCTTATGACTGTTCTATAGACACTATTTCTCAAAGAATTCTGAGATAATTATATCATCCTCACAGTTGGTACAGTCAAAGACATCATGTTGAAAACTGCATGTAGCAAACAGCAATACAAACTTTCACTCAACCAATGGTGGTAATATGGGCAGTTCATTTGGCCTATTTTGTAGACTAAATACCAAATTTTGCATCATTGGATAGTGATTATATTTCTGGAAATGTCTATAAACTGTTCTTTGTTTATAGTGGTGGTGTCAAAAATGTATACACACTTTAAGAGAAGCTGTCTATGTATTACCTTTTGAAGGTAAATTGAATTACAGCAGCAATGTATAGTATGGTATTTGCTTAAAAGATGTTATTAATGATATGAATGCTATCCTCATCATGTGAAAGGTAAGACAGTCAAAGAAAGTATTGGAAAATAGTTGTCATTTGTCCCAGGAGCTCAAGACCATTTGAAGTGGAACCTGAACTTGTAGAAATACAATACTAGAGGCTTGAGCATTCAACAGAATCTCCAAGACTAACTATTGCATTCATTTGTATTAAGTTTGAGACACTTTATAAAATGTGTCATATTCCCAAAGGGAAGATCTAAGAGGCCTTGCACAGTCCTGCTTCTATGTTAACCACTTTGAGCACCTCTTGTAATTTCAGAAGTTAAATGTTACTTGTATTTACCTTTTGTTATTAATATATATTGAGTATTACAATTTTAATACAATTTTTTCCTGTCTTAAAATGTGTATACAGTTTTTGGCCTCCTCTGAATATACCTGCTGTCTAATAAAAGATTAGTGTATCTGAAATCTATGAGTTTTTTCCTCAGTTGTCAGTAAATATTTTACAAGGATGAAAATAAATCACTATTATCCCTTTTAGCTGAAATAGGTTTGATCCAGTTCTGATATCCACAAGATAACTAATTTTTTACACTTTTTTGTTTAATTTTCACACTACTCATTTATAAGAAATTTATATTAGGATGAGAATTTGTAGGAAAAGACGAACATGATTAAGAAAGGATGGGATAATAAGTGTGGACAGGAGCAGAAATGATAACTTAATCCCAATCCTAGATGTGAAGGTGTTTCTCACCAACAATGTAATATATATCAGGACAATAAAGAGAAAATCCTAATTATAGGCAAAATGTATGATGTTTTTCTTTGAAAATGTATGCAAATTATGTTAACTTTCTGATTATCAGATTTTCTCAGTGAACTCACTGGTTTGGGTTTTTTAATTATTTTTAGTTCGTGTTTCTTATTATTAACCAATGTATTCACTTGTAATTTCTTTATACTTTAGTACTGCAGGGAAACTTGGTGAGTCCCACAAGGTGGAACTAATACTTAGCAAATTCACTTGCAAATCATTCAATATAAATTTTGCACACAAGAATATCTCTGAGTTTGAACTACTGAAAAACTTACTTGCAACACTGGCAATGCCCATTTATGGGCAATAAGAATCCTAACAACTTGATGTAATTGTACTTGTCAGCAGCACCTATAACTTGAATGTAAGTTTTAAAGAATTGCATTTATTATGTCAAAGGCAAATTAGCAGCTGCTGAAATGAGGATGGTAGAATTTTAACATAACAGCTGCAAAACAGTTTTACATATTTAAAATAAGCTTTTTCTTACCAAAGAATTTTCAGTGAGTTTCATTGAGAAACTGCTTGTTACATAAGTCTTATATAGTGTTTCAGATTCTGTATAGTAACAACTATTTTAACTGGCATGTCTGGGGTCAAAAACTTGTATATCATTGGGACAAATCCATTTCCTGTTCACTCCATTCTAGTTAACACTCAGGGTCAATATACATTTTCCAAATTTATAAAACCTGCCTATACTTACACTTTATCAATCTCAGCATGAGCCTGAATGCTTGAATTATCTATGACGATTTTTCTGATTCTATCCAATATAATTTTAAGGTATCATTCTGTTAGTTATGTTACATTTACTTCTCAATGAATCTCTCTTTGAATTTTAAGAAAATGATGGCCCAGTAGTAGAAGGTATCCAAGCTCCACCACAATAAAACGAAATAAGAAATAAAATTAGCTAAAATAAGAAGAAAAACTTACACAATAAGAAAACATGTCATATTTGACACAAACATGAATAAAGATCATGTTATCAACATATCAAAAACAAATATTTTTTTCTTAGACACAGAACAAAGATGATCAAATTGAAAGATATCAGGAAAGAACACAAGACTAAGACTGAGAGAACAGTTCTATACTGGGCCAAATTATAAAGAAACATTGAAAAAAATGAATGAATATAGAGGGCAGAGAGCCAACCTGGCAAGAAAGAAACAGAAAACCTAGGGTTAACTGAAAGTTTTAGGGGTCAGACAAATATTTTTTGTTTGTTTATTTTTATTTTTTGTTTAGATTTTTTCTTATTATTTATTTACTTATTTTTATTTATTTATTTATTTTTATGGTACTTGGGGGTCGAACCCAGAGTCTCACACATACTTTGCAAGCACTGTACCCCTGAACTGTACCACCAATCCTCTTTTACTTTATTTTTTATCAGGAGACAGGGTCCCACTAAATTATACAGGCTGCCTCTGGCCTAGAACTTGCAATCCTCCTTCCTCTGGCTCCTGTTTTGCTGGGATTATAGACGTGCATCACTGTGCCCATTTATTCATTTGGATTTTCAAAGTGCAACAGGGTCACATTAGGCAAAATTGGTCATTTTCCTCAACTAAAAAGAAGTATCTTCTCTTTAAGGTGGAAAAGAGCAGAAGTGATTGAAATGAGGTATTTCCATTTGTGGCAACTCTTGACTCAGCAAACCAAGAAAGAGATTGAGGGTTTGAATGGTGTTGGACAAATATAAGCATCAACAATATTCAGAAAACCGTGGAATATGCCCCTCTCCCCTAGCCCTGCTTCCTCCTGCCTATGAAAAGTCACAACCTTTCTTGACCAAGCACTCTTCTCAATCTATAAGACAAACCCTACAGAGGTGTAGAGCAGTCTTCTGACTAAACCAGGAGAAAAATGGAATAAGATGTACTACTGCCCCATGAGTTCAGTGGAAAACTGACCAAGTTCTTAGAGAACAAGATTATGCCAATGATCTAGAGAACATACGGTTTTAAGGTTGAAAGATGAAGGAAAAATTCATGGAAGAGGACTGAAATTGTGTAATAGATAGAAAAGAGATGGTGATCAAACATATACATCAAATAATCATTATGGTTTTCCACCATTTTGGCTGCCCAGGCAACCATGAAGCATCTACAGTGCTCATGCCCAAAGTGTCCTCCCTTTCCTGAGTGAGATAATTGCCGATAAGCCATAATTAAAAAGGGAAGAGTTTTTTAAAAAGGAAAAAAGGAGGATGATGTTGTATTCCTCAGGTGGCAATATTGATGTATCCTCTATTATGGCAAGAGTTGGTAAAAAAAAAACTGTGAGCTAAGTTCCAGTACTTAAATGTATTAACAGAATAACCTAAAAATCAACAGAAAACAGTAAAAAGGAATGAGGACAAAAAATAAAGCCAATTTGCATGAGCTTCATCAAAGTCTATATTATATATTTTATAAATAGATCAAAATTAAATGTTTTGGGAGCAGTTATCCTTAATGAAAAAATATCAATAATTTCTACTGCTTCAGATGATCTTCAATTGGGGGATGATTTTCAAAGTGATATCAAAAGAAGACCTAGTTTTCATCAGATCAGTGATTCTAAACCTGGGTGTATGTTTAGTCAAGTAGGCAACATTTTAAAAAATATTTATATAGTGATCAATTAAATTGGCCTTTGCTTGTACCCAAGCACCCCTATCTGGGAATCATATATAATAAGAGGGTGAAATGAAAGGAATGAGAGAATGCAAGTTTGGTTACTGTAGACAGAAAATAACTGAAAATAACAGGAGGCACTTCAGAAGCGACATAACAGAGAGACCAACACTGGCAGGAACCAGGAGGATCAATGGAAATCAAAAGGGCCAAACTGCAAGGGAGTTCATTAATCTTCTGTTGTTACCATAGCAAATTATTACAAACGTGGCTTAAGACAATACAAATTACTAGCCTACATTTTTGTTCTTCAGAAGTCTCACATAGGTATCCTTGGGCTAGAGCCAAGGTGTCAGCCTATAGTTTGTGTTCTGAAGACTCCAGGAGAAAAATCTTTGTCTTGAATTTTATGGCATCTAGTAGCTGCATACATGGCCTAGCTCCTACATCTACCTTCTTTCTTCAAGACCAGTAATACTGTCTCCCTGTATCCTACTTTATATCGGTTTCTCTGAAATCCAGCTTTGCATTAAGGATTCTTGTGATTACACTGTAGATATTCATGTCAACCAGGATTACCTTCCTACTTTAAAGTCAGCTCATTAGAAACTTTAATTCCATTTGCAAGATTAATTCATTTTTCTTCATGTAACCTATTTATAGGCTCTGGGAGATAGACATTTCAGTGGTAACACATTGACAGGTATTTTCTTTTTTATTATGTACAAATATTGGTGGGGTACAGAGTAATAAGACTTTTGCTATTACCATTATGCAACTACTACATCAGTTTGGGTTACACTTTCACCAACTTAGCATATTTTATAGAACAATTTGATTAATATGTAATAAAAATCATATGCATTCATGGGTTATATACTCATTGATTTTTTTCTTTCTTTTCTCCTATTTTTTCCCATGTGTTCATATAATTGCAATATATATTTTGAGATCTTCCTCTCCCTCTTTTCTCCCTTTCCTCTCTGCTTTATTTCCCTCATCTAGGACACTCAAGATTGAGATGCATAGTTGAATTTAATCTCATGATCTTACATTTGATAAAAAGTGTTGCCAGATTGCTTGAGGGGATCTAGGGTATGGGGTTCAGCGCATATGGAGCCTGAAAACAAGGGTTAAGTTGGGATAATGGTAAGTTGGTGTGTCCAGCTCAGATGTGGAGAAACTGTGTAGACAAATGGAAACATGAGAATAAGTGGAGTTTGCAATATAATGCTGAAAAGCAAAAAGAGAAAATGGGGACTGGAGTTGTGAAAAATTTCCACTGTCATGAAGTTTGAGGAATGAAATATATGACAGGAAATAAAACAAGATTAAAATACAAATAGAAAAGAATGTTTATAAAAAATTCTCTAATTTTGGAACACATCAAAACTATCTCAACATCTTTGGTGGATAGCTTAGTAAATAATTAAAATTTAGCTTTTCCCTAATTCTCCACATTCTACCCCAACCTCTCATTTTCTTTGTGGAATGATTTTTAGTTGCTTGACCGTAGCTCAGTTTAACTTTGAAAATTTTCAGAAAACTAACAGAAATTCTTTTTTGTGTGTGTGTGTGTGATACTGGGGGTTGAACCCAGGGCCTTGCACCTGCATACTTTACAAGTGCTGGACCACTGACCTGCACCCCCACCCATTTTTGTACTTTTTGAGACAGGGTCTCCATAAGTTATGCAGACTGTGTCTGGTCTCAAACTTGCAATTCTCCTGTCTCCACCTCTGGAGCCTCTGGGATTGCAGGCGTGCACCACGGCACCTGGCGATAGCTAACAGAAATTCTATGAAAGATAAATTTTAAAAATTTGGAATAGAAACAGAAATATTTTGGAAAGGAAGAGATAAAATCTAAATTAACTTGCATTTAGGTTTAAATTTTAAAAAAGAGGTAGGTTAAAACTACCAATCCTACGATATAATATTTAGGACTTAAGGTTAAAAAAGCATGATATGAAAACAAGGTGAAGAGAAAATCAACTGTAAATGCATCCAGTGACTCTATCATCTGAAAAAATGGAAATAATGATTAAAAAGGAAAATTTTATGTCTGCCTATGCATGTCTGGAGCTGGGATTTAGCTCAGTTGTTGGAGTGCCACTCTGCAGTCTTTGAGGTCCCGGGTTTGATTCCCAGCACAGCAAAAATGGGAGAAGTACATGGCAATCCATTCCCAAAGCAATCCTTAAACAATCAGCCATTGAAAGCCCTATAAGGGTCACTATGAGTTGGACACTATTGGGCAGCACCTGACAACAACAATGCATGTTCTATGGCATGTTAAAATTCAGACATCAGGGATTGAGTTCCTAAAGAGCTTTGCAAGGATTCTATTAGTTGCTTAAACTTCATACTGTGTACCTGATAAATGATATCTTTGATAACTGTTTTTCTGCTTTGTATGATATATTCAGTTTTAATATGCTAGCTCCAGGGCTCACTGTAAGGTATACAATGTTAATATGTAGAATTTTTTCAACAGGCTGCTGAATTCCAGTTAATACCACATTGTTGATTCATAAAATTATTTAATGCTAATTTTCTTGTGACATCTTCAATGTTTTGTCTAAAAAATGAGTATCAATATACATAACATAATTTATTATAAGATGGGGACCTGCCTTGAACACCATAACATTTGCTGTTGTTGTTAGGTGCCGTGGAGTCAGTATCTCACTCACAGCAATCCTAAATAAAGCAGGCAAAACATTATTGCCAGTGGTTCTCTGCTGTTCATAGGGTTTTCCATGGCAGATTGATTTTTTGGGAGTGGGTTGCTGTGTCCTTCTCCCAAGCCTGCAGCACCTAATGTTCCCAGGTAGTCTCCTGACCAAGTGCTAACCAGGCCCGGCATTGCTTAGCTTCTGAGATCTGACAGAATCGGACGCCACAGGGCTATGGCTGCAGGCACCATAACATTTAGATAGATCCAAATCCAAGAAGAATATACTTCAGAGAAACCAACAACAGCAAAGAAACACAACTATCTACTTGCCACAGGAAATAAATATGTAGTAAATCAAGCTGCTTGATTGGACAAGGAGAAAAACAAGGAATTTTTGCCACACTGTGGGGGCTTGCGTGTTGCGATGAGGCTGAAAGCTATGCCACTGGTATCTTAGATACCAGCAGGGTTACCCATGGTGCACAGGTTTCAGCTGAGCTTCCAGACTAAGACAGACTAGGGAGTAGGTACTGGCAAAACACTCCCAAAACAACCAGTCATTGAAAACCCTATGTATAGCAAAGAAACACTGTCAGATATAGTGCCGAAAATGAACCCTCAAGGTTGGAAGGCATTCAATACATTACTAGGGAAGAGTAGTCTCCTCAAAGTAGAGTCTACCTTGACAACAGAAATGGAGTAAAGCCCCAAGAACCTCCATTTGCTGATGTGGCATGACTCAAAATGAGGAGAAAAACTGTAAACATCCATTAATATTTGGAACATCAAATGTATGTGGTATGAATCTAGGAAAATTAGAAACCATTAAAAGAGAAGTAGAGCACACAAAATTGACACTCTAAGCATCACTGAGCTAAAATGGACTGGCATGGGCCATTCTGAGCCAGGCAATCATATGGTCTACTATGTGGATAAGACTAAAGAGAAATGGGGTTGCATTCATCATCAAAAAAGACATCTCAAGATCTGTCCTCAAATACAATGTTGTCAGTGATAGAATAATATCCATATTCCTCCAAGGAAGGCCAGTTAATATGACTATTATTCAAATTTATGCACCCATGTCTAAGGCCACAAATGCAGAAAGGGAAGATTTCTACCAGCTTCTACAATCTGAAATAGCTCAAATATGCAATTAAGATGTACTGATAATTACTGGTGACTGGAATGCAAAGGTTGGAAACAAGAAGGTTCAGTAGTTGGAAAATATGATCTTAGTGACAGAAACAGTGCTGGAGATCCCATGATGGAATTTTATAAGACCAATGATCTTTTCATTGCAAATACATTTTTTCACCAACATAAATGGTGACTATACACCTGGACTTCACCAGATGCAACATAAAGAAACTAAACTGACTACATATGTGGAAAGAGATGATGAAAAACTGTATATCAAATGTAAGAACAAGACCAGTGATAATTGTGGATCAGACCATCAAGTTCTCATATGCAAGTTGAAACTGAAGCTAAAGAAAATTAAAACAAGTGTACAAGAGCCATGGTATGACCTTGAGTATATCCCACCTGAGATCAGAGATGTTCTCAAGAACAGGTTTAGGGCATTAGACACAAATGATAGGAGACCAGATGAGTTGTGGTATGACATCAAACATATCATCTATGAAGAAAGCAAAAGTTTATTAGAAAGACAAGAAAAAAAGAAAAGACCAAATTACATGTCAATAGAGACTCTGGAACTTGCCCTTGAATGTCAAGCAGCTAAAGGAAAAGGAAGACATGATGAAGTTAAGGAACTAAATAGAAGCTTTCAAAAGGCAGCATGAGCAGAGAAAAACAAATGTTATAATGACATGTGCAAAGAGCTGGATGGAGGCAGAAAACCAAAAGGGAAGAACGTGTTCTGTGTTTCACAAACTTAAGGACGTGAAGAAAAAATTCAAGCCAGGACTGGGAATAGTGAAAGATTCTACAGGGAAAATATTAAATGATGCAGGAAACACCAAAAGCAGATGAGAAGAATACACAGAGTCATGATACAAAAAAGAATTGGTAGATGACCAACCATTCCAAGAGGTTTCATGTGAAGAGAAATCAATGATACTGAAGGAGGAAGTGAAAGCCACCTTGAAAGGACTGGTGAAACACAAGGCTCCAGGAATTGATGGACTACAAATACAGATATTTCAACAAATAGATGCAACACTGGAGGTGTTAACATGTTTATGTCAACAGATTTGGAAAACAGCTACTTGACAAACTGACTGGAAGAGATCCATATTTGTGCCTATTCCCAAAAAAGGGGATCCAAGTGAAAGTGGAAATTATTGGACAGCAAAATTTTACTAAAGATCATTCAAAAGTGACTGTAACAGTATATAGATAGGGAATTACTGGAAAATCAAGCCAGATTCAGAAGAGAGCAGGGAACCAAGGACATCGTTGCTGATCTCTGGTGGATATTAGCCAAAAGCAGAGAATATCAGAAAGATGTCTATCTATGTTTTATTGACTATGCAAAGGCATTTGACTGTGTGGATAATAATAAATTATGGATAACACTTTGGAAAATGGGAATACCAGAACACCTAATTGTACACATGAGGAATCTGTACATGAACCAGGAGGCAGTTGTTCTAATAGAACAAGGAAACAGTGCCTGGTTAAATGTTGAGAAAGGTGTGTGTCAAGGCTTTATGCTTTCACTATCTCTTTTCAATTTATATGCTGCATAAATAATCCAAGAAGCTGGACTTTATGAGGAAGAACACAGCATCAGTTTGAAGGAAGACTTATTAACAACCTTTGTTATGCAGATAACACAACTCTGCTTGCTGAATGTGAAGATGACTTAAAACATTAACTGATGAAGATTAAAGATCATAGCCTTCAGTATGGGTGTGACTAAACATCAACAAAACAAAAATCCTTACAACAGGATCAGTATGCAACTCCACAATAAATTGAGAAAAGATTGTGGTTCTCCACGCTTTTGCTTTGCTTGGCTCTATAATCAACACCTGTGGAAGCAGCAGTCAAGAAATCAAAAGAATTATTGCTCTGCAAAAAGCTGTGGCAAAAGATCTCTTTAGACTATTGAAAAGTAAAGATGTCACATTGAAGATGATGGTGTACCTGACTCATGCCATGGCATTTTCAGTCACATCATATGGTTGTGAAAGCTGGACATTGAACATGGGAGACAGGAAAAGAATTGATGCTTTTGAATTATGTTGCTAGAAACATCTGTTGAATATACCATGCACTGCCAAAAGAACCAACAGATCTGTTCTAGAAGAAGTGCAACCAGAGTGCTCCTTGGAAGCAAGGATGGCTAGACTGCATCTTATGTATTTCAGACATGTAGTCAAGAGAGACTAATCCCTGGAGAAAGACATCATGTTGGAGAGAGTGGCAGGTCAGTGAAAAAAAGGAAAACTCTCCACCAGATGGATTGACACAGTGTTTGCAATAATGTGTTTAAACATAAATAAGATTGTTTGCCTGGCACAGAATTGGGAAGTGTTTTGATCTGCTGTACATAGAGTTGCTGTGATTTGGACTCGACTTTATGGCACCTAACAACTACAACAAGAAAAAGGCAGATAGGCCTGGGGTTTAGCTCAGTTGGCAGAGCACCACTCTGCAGTCTCTGAGGTCCTCAGTTTGATTCCCAGCACCCCAAAAATGGGAAAAGGACATGGCAATACACTCCCAAGGCAATCCCAAATCAGTTAGCCATTGAAAATCCTATGAGAGCCACTGAGAGTGAGATATGACTGGAGAGCACCTAAAAACAACAACAACAAAAGTAGATAATGCAGTGGGTGTTTACTTTTTTCCAGAAAAGAACATAAAATCTGTTGCAAATAAATACAACTTAGAGATAACATATATTTGCTTGAGTCTTTTTTAGTATTCTGTGTCAGGAAACTATATTTGTCATAACTTATTATATTCTATGTTGTTGATGTTAGGTGCCATCGAGTTGTGGCTGAATCATAGTGACCCTCATGGGGTTTTTAATGGCTGATTGTTTCAGGATTGCCTCAGGAGTGGGTTGCCATGCCCTTCTCCCTTTTTTGCCATGCTGGGAATCAAACCTGGGACCTCACAGACTGTAGAGCAGTACTCTACCAACTGAGGTAAATCCCAGGCCATTATATCCCTTTGTTGTTGTTGTTAGGTGCCATCGAGTCAGTATCCGACTCATAGCAACCCTCATAGGGTTTTCAATGACTGACTGTTTCGGGATTGCCTTGGGAGTGGATTGCCAGGTCCTTCTCCCATTTTTGCAGTGCTGGGAATTGAACTCAGGACCTCAGAGACTGCAGCACAGCACTCTACCAACTGAGCTAAATCCTAGCCCATTATATCCCTTAGGAAGCAATTAATGATTTTTTTTCCTTTGTACATTTGCCGATACTCAGTCCTGCATGGGAAAAAAGTCAGTCTAAATTATACTAAGACTGCTTTTACTGATTAATATAAGGATAATAGGATGTTTGTTATCAAAAACAAACATGACAACTCAGTGAATCTTGAGGAATCTAGTTTCTTTCATTCTCAGAGGCATATAAAGTAGGCTTTTAAGTAACATTATCAAACTTTAAACTCTGGTGCCATCACTATCAAGCTTGACTCTTTGAACAAGTTGCATCAATTCCCCATTCCTCATTTAGAATGTATGTAAGCTGGAAATAAAAATGTATATCTCTCAGCATATTATAAGGATTAAATGGAGCATACTTTAAATGCTTAGAATAATAGGCACAAAATAAGTACTCAGGTAATTATCATTATGGGATTTAAGCTACAACTCATAATAAATATTAAATGTATGGTGAAATATTTTTGAATAAGTAATAATCACATATTTACACTTATAAATTTCATTTATTTGCCCTAAACATTGTGCTTTAGTGGGCAGTGATTGATTAGAAACTAATATGTGGGGCACACACCTCCCAGTCCAGCCTGGAGTTTTGGACATGCACACAGATACTAAACACAATTCACTCGGGACACTTGGGTGAGGAGCGCAGACTCCTGCAGCCCTTGGGATGCCAGCAGAGACAGGAAAATGAAAAGCCTCAGGCGCTTTTACCTTCCAGAGGCAAACAGCCATGTTGGTGCTCTTGGTGGTCACGAGGAGACAGCTGTTGCTTCGTTGGTGATCAGGTTCTTTCCTTGTTGATGGTCATGGCGGGAGAGCATTCTTTCCTCACCAAACATCCAGGGGAAAGGAGCAGGAGAGCTGTTTCCTCATCGGTGGTCCCGGTGAGAATGGGTGAAAAGGGGAGAAAAGGTTTTACTTAGCTGATGGTCTGGGAGAAAAGCATTGAAAAGGATCGAGCTGCCGCAGCACAGCTCCTTATATAGCTCACCCACGGAATGGCCTGAGCCAATCAGCTTTCAGTCCAATAGTCCAATCAGGAAGGGTTTTGTACAAACATGCAAACAAGTTACTTTCATTTTCCCTAGATTTCTAATTTACAAACCAGATATTCAAAAGCTGTTTTCCCAGTTTGGGAGTTTTTGTCAATTTCCTCCCAATTTTCCGCTACACTAATATAAGGAGTGATTTTAACTTTTACATTGCACAAGTACAATGTGTAAGTATGTTGTCATTCAATTCAAGTTTGAAGTGGAATATTCTCTTTTAATAAGTAAATCAATTAACTTGATAATTTTTATCTTTCATAATAAATCTTGAGTGATAGTCTAATAGAAATATTTTTGTCATATATTCTATATAGTGTAGTAGTTTAAAAAAACTTTTAAATAGTCCAAATAAAAATGTAAATATATAATATTTACAAATGCACATATAAGTCACATATATGATACATACATATATTAGATACATACATGATATATGTTTGTGTGTCAAATCTCCTCACCCAAAGCTTGAGCATAATTATGTGTCATACACACAAACACACACACACACACACACACACACACACACACACACACACACACAGAGCCAGAAAAATATTTTATATCCATGGTCCATGGCCTTCTACAAGGCATCAGTCTGACATATCTTTTAGCCATTGACCAGATTCCTTATTTTTACACCCTAGGCCCTTCCCCCACTCACAGAGCCCTAGACTCAAGCCCAGATTTTACTCAAAGTAGACATAACCCATTGAAATGAAACCCAGCCAAGAAAGCAGACAATACTTTAGGTTATTATGCAAAGTGTTTTATCTCTATACTAATTTAAATTTGTTCATTATAGAAAAGGATTTTGGCGGTACTTATGCATGATCAAAAGACCATTACAATATTTTGTTGTTTTCCAAAAACAAAAATTAGACTTCTCCAAAGATAAATCAGAAGAAATCCATGACCAATTTAAAATAATAACACATATCCATTTTCACTCATTTGTGTTGGAAATATTGAAATATTATTGACAGCATAACATTAAAAGTCTGTTGTCACTAAAGAAGCATTTGATTTCAAAATTTGAGTTAGAAGTACTGCCAAAAAGCAAAATTTCTTGATTACAACCCATTTCATCATATCTTTCATGGAAAAAACAAATCTCCATTTATAGAATGTTAACTGTGTGGATATCTCTGTAATTTGGATCACTACCATAAAGCCTTTATGTGTGTCATTATATTTAATGAGTTCAGCTAGATTTGATATATAGTAGAGTTTAACAGCCAAACATTAGCAGATTACCACTGATAGTTAGAAGATAGTTAAACTAGCTTAGGTCTGTGATAATTCCACTTATTAATTCTTAGTTGCCTAATTCCCCTAACTGAATTATCCTCTCTGTCTTGAAACTTTTATCTCCCTTAGCATGTCCTCCTGCTCTTGTGAACACTTCTTTTGAAAATGATGTTATTCTTACCACATCCAATTACCCAAAACCAGCAAATTAAATGCCACTGAAACAAGACAGGGAACTTGATTTTAAGCATGCCTGATGTTAAAGACTGGAAAGGTCCAAGGGCTCTGCTACATCGGAGAATATGTATACAGGCTAAAAGATATAAATTTAGACTTCCTAGAACCCAGTGTACCCACTTCACACATTCCAATGATTTGGCCAAAAAATGTTAATTTGTGCCTTTTGTTACGAAGAAATAGTTCATAAATTTGGGTGAGGTCAAATTTGAGATTATAATGAAAGATGTTTTTCTCCATGGATGCTTTTCTGTTTTATATAACAACTTGGGTAATTTCAATCAATTCTACTGTTGCATTTTTTTGTATATATTTTATTATTCATACATATACATACCTACAAGGTAGGTATATGTACATATACATGTGTATATTTGTGTATATACACATTTCACTTGTACTGAAGTAATAAATATACATGTTGTTGTTGTTCAGTGCCGTCAAGTCCGGTCCAACTCCTAATGACCCTTATAAGGTTTTCAGTGGCTGATTGTTTCTGAGTTGCTTCAGGAGTGGACGACCATGTCCTTCTCCAGTTTTTGTGGTGTTGGGGATCAAACCTGGGTCCATAGAGAGTGGCACTCTACCAACTGAGCTAAGCTCCAGCCCCAAAAAATAAAAATAGCTTAAGAATAAAATAGTAGCATAAAGGTTATGTTGAAAATCTTGTTGTGCTCATTTTTCTCTACTTTTCTGTGCCTTTCTGAAAAAAAAAATCGCAATTTTTACTCAGATTCATGTTTAAGTTAGCACTAAAGTTTAAATATTTTATTGCTATTAAAATTGTCAAATCTGTAGTTTTTACTTACTGTAAGCCATGAAGAATGAGGATTAATTAATTTTATAACTTACTCAATTGTCCTTACCAATCTTCTCAAAGTATTATTTTACTATATTCCAATAAACCAAAAAGAACATTTATGACTTTATAAATATGGTTCACAGTAAAACTAAGGGCAATAATATCATTAGATTTTTCCTATTTTTATTTTTAAATGTATTTAATCATAAAAATCATATATATGTGTGTGTGTGTGTGTGTATGTATTTATAGTGTACAACACAGGAGGAAGTGGCAATCTACTCCTGAAGCAATCCCGAAATAGCCATTTAAAATCGTATTAGGGTCGCTATGAGTCAGACCTGACTTGATGGCACCTAACAACAACATAGTGTACAACATGATCCTTGAAATAAGTATACATTTTTGGAACAGCTAAATTGAGCTAATTAACATATGTATTACTCCACCATACATATCAATTTTGTGGATAGAACACTTAAAATCTATTCTCTTAGCAAGAGCTCTACCATTGAGCCATATCCTCAGCTTACATGTTACCTTTTTATTAACTATGCACCATGCTACATAACAGTATTGTTGAATTTATTCGTATTATCTAACTGAAATTTTGTATCCTTTGACCAATAGTTTCTCTAACTCCAACTCATTTTCACTACTTCCTGGTAATCAGCATTCTACTATCTCTTTCCACTGAATTCAACTTTTTAGATTTTTAAGAGAGAGAGGTCATGCTATATTTGTCTTTCTATGCCTGGGTTATTTAACATAATACCCTCTAGGTTCATCCATGTTGTCACAAATAACATGATTTCTTTCTTTCTTATAAAACTGAATAGTATTTCATTGTTTATTTGCCACATTTTCTTTATCCATTGAATTTTTGGGGGGATACTTGGGGTTGATCCCAGGGCCTCGCACCTGCATGCTCTGCAAGTGCTGTACCACTGAGCTGCACTCCCAGCCCATTTTCTTTTTTACTTTTTGAGATAGGGTCTCATTAAATTCCGCAGACTGATTCTGTTCTCAAACTTGTGATCCTCCTGCCTCTGCTGCTCCAGTCGCTGGGATTACAGGCATGTGCCACCATGCCTGGCTAGCCATTCAATTGTAAACATACATTAATTGACTCCATAAAATGGGCATTATTAATAATGCTGCAATGGACATCAGAGTGAAGATATCTCTTCTACACACTGATTTCATTACTTTGGATATATACTCAGAAATGAAATTGGTAGATTATATTATAGTTCTATTTTTAAGTGTTTGAGTAACTTCCATATCCTTTTCCATAGAGCAGTACTGATTTATTTCCCTAACAATATGCAAGGATCCCCTTTACTCCACATCCTCACCAAAACTTGTTATCTTTTGTCTTTTTGATAATAGCCATTATAATAGGTGTGAAGTGATATCTTTTTGTATCTTTAATTTGTGTTCCCCTGATGATTAGTTAGATGGTATTTTTTAATATACCTGTTAGCTATTTATGACTTCTTTTGATAAATGTCAATTCTGGTTCTTTGCCTATTTTTAATCAGAATATGCATTTTTTCACTATTGAATATTTGAATTCCTTATATATTGGGACATTAATCACTTATCAGTTAGAAGAAATATTTTTGCCAATTCATAGTTTAGTTCACTCTGTTCCTTTTGCTATGCAGAACCTTATTAATTAGGAAGAATCCCATTTTCCTGTTTTGCTTTT
>VMDO01016804.1:0-46669 GCA_007922755.1 Pedetes capensis | reverse complement strand
ATTGTCAGTGCTTCTCTGCTCTTCGTAGGGTTTTCAATGGCAGATTGATTTTTGGGAGGGGGTTGCCAGGTCCTTCTCCCAAGCCTACAGCTTCTGGTGTTCCCAGGCGGTCTCCCATCCAGGTACTAACCAGGCCCGACCCTGCTTAGCTTCCAAGATCTGACGGGATCAAATGCCACAGGGCTACCGCTGCAGGCCATACCACTTCAGTGATGGTTAAATGAGATGCTACTTATAACTATATATTTCCTGGTCCACGTGAGTTCAACTTTTACTCTGTGATAATTATAAGCATAATCTAAAGCAAATCATTTTTTTCTTTGGGTTTGAATTCCTTTCCTTTCTCCCTCCCTCCCCACATCCCTCCCTCCCTCTTCCCCCCACCTCTTTTCTTGTGCTTGGGGATGAACCCAAGACCTCACACAGACTTTACAAATGCAGTACCACTGGGCTGCACCCCCAGCCCATTTTTTTATTATTTTATTTTGAGACAGGGTCTCATTAAGTTATACAACCTGCCTCTGGTCTGGAACTCATGATCCTTCTGCCCCCATTTCCTGAATCACTGGGATTATAGGCATCTTGCACCCAGAGGTTTTGAATTTCTTTGTTGGGCAAAGTAAGGTCTATGGTAAGGGTGGGGAAGAAGGAAGAGACTGATATTAAAAAGGTACAGTGTTAAGCCAAATAACATCACAAATTCTTTTTTTCTTCTTTTTCTTCTCCTTCTCCTCCCCCTCCTCCTCCCCCTCCTCCTCCCTCCTCCTCCCTCCTCCCTCCTCCCTCCTCCCTCCTCTCTCCTTCTTCTCCTTCTTCTCCTTCTTCTCCTCCTCCTCCTCCTCCTCCTCCTCCTCCTCCGTCTTCTTCTTTTTCTTCTTCCTTTGTGAGACAAAGTATTGCTATGTAGATCTGGTTGGCCTCAAACTTGCAATCCTCTTGCCTCAGCCTCCTGAGTGCTGGGATTACAGGTATGTACCAGTAAGCCTGGTTTGATTCCTTCCATTTCTAAAGTTCTGTTATTTTGAGTGAGATCACTAGGGGAAAAACTGAATCTGTTCTAAGAGAATTAACCAGTTCCCTGGAGCATATAACCAACCTTTCTATGCCTTGGCATGTGGTTCCTTGGTTTTAAGAATTTCCTGAAGGCCTTGGTGACATTCTAAGAGCTACAGAGGTGGCTCAACTGAAGCTGTTTTCTGAGCATTGAGCATTTGGGGAAATGATGAATCTGCAAATGGAAAAAATAAATGTACTATTTTTCAGAAGCTCTTAGCCAAATCTCTCCTCTCAATTTCTCCCCAAAACATAGCTTTGGAAGGCACTGGACATGAGCTCTTCATTACCTTCAGTTACCACTTATTTCTAACTTTCCACAAGTCTGCTCTGTGTCATTTATGTTCACTGCTGTCAGTGTTTCCTAAGAAACTTAACCCAGTGGCTGAACTGAGCTTGGAGGCTGTCTCAGTAATAGCCTTTAGAGGGGTGGAATAGAGCCAGGCAGATCTGGCAGAAACTTGCCCCTGACACTGCCGGCTCTGTGACTTTGGGAAAACTTCTTAAGTTCCCTGACAATCACTTTCCTCATTTCTAAATAGAGATATTGTGTACTATGCACACTCCAGTACAATTGTACCACAGAGTGTTGTGTTGAGGATGGTGTAAGACAATGTGGGGCACAGAATAAGCATTCCATTTACAAGCCTTATAATTCCCATTATGGGATGATATTGCCATGGTGGCAGTTATAGTTTCATGAATTAAAGATGGGTTTTGGAGCAGGGAGAAGTTTCTGGGATCTCCCCCTTTCCATTCCTCCTCACCGTTGTGGTAAGGCTTGTTATTTCTAGATTGTGTTACTAGGCTATATCTCTACTTCCTTCCAAGTTGTGAGGGATGGGAAGCCCTTCTTAGTCACATGAATGATTTTTAGCCATCAAGATTACCAAATTTTTGGAGAGGAAGCATACTGTAAAATTGGGATTCTGTTGAAGGATTTTTAATCGAGTATCCAGTGACTTTGGGCTGTCTGTGATTTCTGTGAGGTTGTCAGCCAAAATTTGATGCAAAACAGCATTTTTCTAAGGAAAGGTCAATATTTTCCACAAATTCTTGAAGATATTTGTAGGCCACTTTTCCCAATGGCATATTGTTTATCTTATGTTAAAAGCGAATTCTGTACATTAAAAACCATACCTTGTGGGGAGAGCAGAACTCTAAGTAGATCTTGTTGGTGAGGCACAGAAATCAGGAGATGTTGGAGGAAGACTATTGAATGGCTCAAGTATTTGTAGTTGCCTTTTCTTATCCTCTAAAGCAGGGATCCCCAACCCCTGCTCCATAGACTAATACTGATGTGAGTGACAGGTAAGTGAGTGAAGCTTCATCTATATTTATACAATAGGTGTGATGATCCTGAGTCATTCAGAAATCACCCTTCCTTGCTGTTTGTGGAAAAATCATCTTTCAGGAAACAATTTCCTGGTGCCAAAAAGATTGGGGACTATTGCCCTAGAGTGATGGACAGTCATTTTCTTACTTAGGTACATGAAGTCTACTAGGTTCCAAATACAGATTTTTCAGTGGAGACATCCTATGACAACATGGACAAGCAAAGAAAGGGATAATTATTTTGTGGATTTTAGAGCTACAAGGAAACTTGGAAATCACCTAGTTAATCCTCTCAAATGACACAAAGGAGGTCTCAGAGGCTTAAGTGATTTGCTTAACAAGCCAATGCAATCCATGACTGGAGTGGAACTTTTCTGAGCTCCTCTTTCTATTTCCCTTTTCTGAGTAAATCCTTGTAATATTTAGCTTCTATTATCATATAGATCAAGAGTAGTTGGATATTTGGGGTAATGCATAGAACCCTGAAAGAAAATGTGGAAAACTGTAGAGGTCCCCTGGAAGCAGATGTGCTAGAAGCTTGCTTTTAATCAATACAAATGAATCTGCTGGAATTTAGAATATCTTATTTTCCTACTGGTTAGACTTCCTTACCTGGTTTAAATAGCTAATAATTCATATTCATATTATATATAATATTTTGTGGTAGTTGGAGATTGAACTTAGAGTACTCTACCATTGAGCTGCACACCGGCCCCTATTTTTAAATTTTTATTTTCAGACATGGTCTTGCTAAGTTGTGCAGGCTACCTCTGGCCTCTAACTCACAATCTTCCTGCTTCAGCCTCCTGAGTTGCTGGGATTACAGATGTGTGCCACAATGCCCAGCTAATTCTAATATTTTAATATTTACCTTTTATTTAATAATAGGTAGTTAATATTACTTAATATTTAATATTTTACCTTTTGGTTGAAACTACTGACAAATACAAAGGAAAAGACAGGAGACACCCAATACGTGTTCTCCAAACCTCTTAGGAAATGTAGAGTTGCTCCTTTGACCGCATACATATGAATCTATCAGAAAGGTGATATACCAGACATTAACAAAGCTTTCAGAAAGCAAAGGCCTGCAGTGTTTTCACAGCAAAACTGGAAAAGACTATAGTACTATCCAGCATGCTGTTGGTATTGTTGTAAACAAGAAGTTAAGGGTGAGATCCTCATCAAGAGGCTTAAGATGAATGTTGAGCAAATTAAGCATTTTAAGTCTTGAGATAGCTTCTTGAAATGTGTGAATGAAAATGATCGGAAAAAGAAGAAAGTCAAAATGAAATGTTCCTGGATTCCACTGTAACCCCAGGCTGTTCTGCCCAGGGATGTACACCTTTTAAGAGCCAGTGGAAAGGGGCCTGAGCTTCCAGTATCTATTCTCTATAAATTTGTGGCAGAATAGGTGTTAATAAGACTTCTCCGGATTATAAAAATTTTTTCTGACTACAAAAAAACTTGAATATATACTAAGAAATTTTAAAAAGATTATAGAAGAAAAAAGTCACCCAAAACCTCACAACTAAGAGGTAACTGTTATTCGTAGCATGGCATATTAACTTCTGATTTTTCTCTTTATGTATATCTTTCTCTTCTTATAATTCTCTATTGTGGTTTCAACAATTGTAGTTTGAATTATATTTTATCAATAGAAGTTATATCCTGCTTTTTAAATTTTATCATTATATCATGAAATGTCTTCCATTACATTAAAAATGTTTTTTAAAAAATCACATTTACTAGTCAGTTGCCACTGCATAACTGTACCTTGATCCTAGATTAATTTAAACTCGACCTTGTAGCTGGACATGTGTAATGTGTATCTATGGATATTCTAAACAGTGCTGTGATGAACATCTCCATACATAAATCTTTGTTCACACCTCTTATTACTTCCTTGGTGTAGATAACTGGAAGTTGAGCTACTCAGGCAAGAGAGATGACCTTTTCCAAACCTCTTGATAGCTACTGTCAAATTCACAGACATTTTAAATGTGAAGAAAAGGTCAATGGAAAAGGCTCTCCTCCAACTTCTTTTATGAGACTGATTTGCTGAACTTGCTGACCCAAACCCGATTTTTTTTATTACATTTACACATCTGAGACTTAATAATTATTAAAAAGGATCCTATGTCTATGGTAGATGCTCCATGAGGTGATTTCTTATTTATTCAAAAAGTAATTATTGGGCATCTATGGTGAGCTGGTTACTGAGGGTAGTTGAGGATAACAAATGATGGGAAAAAGTAATGCCCTAGATGATGATACATTTGAGTGCTAATACTGACTATGTGGAAACTTTGGCTTCCAGGCATCAGGTCTGCCACAAATGAGGTTTCAGAGGCTGTTAGGATGAATGAATGACTCTACTTATTTACACAGCTAATTCCCTTGAGCACGCTCCCATTTTCCCAGAACTTCACTTAATTTTGATGAAGTTATATATAACCTCTTTTCCCCTTTCCATATAATTTTCTCTAGTGCAGGACTATTTGCTAGGAATAGAATGGAAATATTTAGTTTAGTAAGAGGACTTTGGAAAAAAATAAATTGGCCTTGTTTTCTAGAGAGATAAACTACTTAAGCTCTCCTGTGTCTCTATCTGCTTTTCCCAAGGGCCCTGAAGTTCTGTGAAGGAGAATGTTACACCATTGGGAGCAATAACTGGTCTCCTGCATTGACTTCCTCTCTGTAGTAACTCAAGAAGCATCTAGTGATACTGCTTTTCTTCTCTTGTGTGCCTGAGCCTCCTCTCATTTACTTTCTCTTCTTGTCTCCTGGTACGTCTATTACTTGGCTGGAAGGGGGACAGTTATTCCATAAACATGACCACTATTAGTTAGTGATAAGTTACCTGTGATATGATAACTGTTGAACAACAAACCAAACTTTTCTTTAACACCAGATACAATCTATGTTTAGTGAGGTTTATGTCTTCATACTCTTATCGTTTGAGGCTGAGAATACCAAGGACAAAACCAAGCCCAGCCTGGACCACAATTTTCAGAAGCTCAGGGCAAGGACAAAGCAAGGAATGTTTGGATGAAATCAACCTTGTTACTTGAACTTGGACATTTGGTCCAGTCTGAGAAACCCAATGTCTGCTGAGGAGAGAGGTAGAATTTTATTTTTAATTTTTATGCATTGTCTTTACCTTAGATGAGCAAACTAAAAAAAATTAATTACATGTTTTAATTATTTTGTTTCTGTATTCTTTTACTAAAATCCCAGTTTTACTGAATATTCAGAATGCTTTTGCCTTAAAAGTAGGAACTTATTTGAATAAAGACTAATTTTTTAACATGTAGACAAATAGTTGAATAACTGGTGGAAATAGTAAATTACCAAGAGGAAAGTGATTTCATTGCTCTTAAAAGCAAAACAGCACCCTTGGGAATTTCCCAGAAATGACTCCATTTTCATATTGCTCCCTGTGGCAGCCATTTGATCTCACTCTGGGGTGGACTGGGGTTCATGTTTATTTTTAAATAAGAGAGCACCTATATGTATTCTCTGGGAAAACAAGCAGAGGAGTGGGTGTCAGGGGAAATCGACCAAGATCTCAAAATATCATGCTTATGTTCTAGTTCTTTTCTTCAAACAACTTGCTTGCAAGAGCTGACTTGATAGACTATGTTGTTCTTTCCAGCGAATTTAATGAGTGCTCGTTATTTTGATCATTTGCACTTTCCTGTTTCTCAATTCCAGTCTTATAATCCAATTACAGTTTGTGATTCTGGTTGGAAAATAGTCTGACAGGGGAATTCATATGTTGAACCCTGTCGATCTTTGGGAGAATGAAGCATTGCTGGATCCAGCATGGTGTTCAGAAGTGAGCCTCTGGAGTCAGGCTGTCCTAACGAATCTCGGTCCAGTCCATGTTAGCTTTGGGTTCTTGGACAGTGACTTAACCTCTATTTGCTTACACTCTTGGGCTTCAGTTCCTCTTTTGTAGGAGCATCTGTCTCAGAGGGTAATAGATGGGATTGTGAGGGCTGGAATACAGCGACTGACTAATATGTGTTATCTGATACTGTGACACTGCAAACACAGAAACGATGATCTTGTTTCAGGGTTGGTAGAGTAGCACTCAGTAGATGGAACCAATACATTTGCACTCCATGTGTGGCTTTTTCTCTAACCTCATGCAAATTCAAACCACTCACACACATTACTGAGTTTTCTTTCTCTGGTGCACAGACATTTTCACTATGTTAGGTTAAAAAGTTTATATTCTCTTTTAAGATGTTTTCCTTTTATCTACCCAGTGATAATCATTTCCTGTACTCTATCTATGACATCACACTCAAAATATGTTAGTTGTTGGTCTTTATGGCATCAAGCCAATATAACTGGCCTGGAGTTTCTGAAATCAAAACATATATTTCACTAAATCATAGTAAAGGTCGGGCAAGAGATGTGTTAGATAAAAAACACCGAGCTGGGCATCCTAAAACACAAACCACATCATCACTTGGATGAAGTCCAAATTCTCTTGCATTTTTCTGACATTGAAGACTTCTTGACTGTCACTCAAATGTGACTTTAAGCCTATCATTTTTCTTTATCTGGAGTCTGTGGACCTCACCCTTCTTTGGGCTTCATCAGTTTTTCCAAGTGCCTGGAATTAAGTGTAAAGTTTTGCTTGTTTGGGTATTGTTTAGAGGAAGACTTGTTGGCTTTGATTAGCTTCTCAAAGTAGACTTCAACCTAAGAAAGGTTCAAAATCTTTGTCTAATCTGTCCCTTCCTTCCACTCCTCCCAAACTGGGACCTCATCATTGTCTGCAGAAGTGTGCTCATCACTTCCTCAAGATCTTTACTCACAATATTAACATTTCCTGTTTCCTGACATGCACTCTCCATGAGTGTTTGACATTATTGTTTGTTCTTTGACCATCTTCACAATGTTTTATTTATTCTTTCACCTGAACAATTATTTATTTAGTGATTTATTTTTTCCTTTCAAACCAACTATTTTATTGATCTAGATGTATTTTGAAAGTTAGCTAGGGGATAGGTAATGAAAGAAGACCCTGGCCTCAGAGAAAAAATTACTTCTACTGCAGCAAAAATAACAGCCAAGGACAGGTGATGTCAGAGGAGGGGAGAGACGACTGGGGTTGGGACTGGAATCCTGTCTTGGGGCTGAGAACCATGGCCATCAGGAAAACAATGGGGACAGATACAAGGAGGCTGGCTGACTTGTAGAGCAGGAGATTGTGCTTGTGTGGGAGAGAAAATGGAAAGAGGGCTAGAAGAAAGGGTTTTACAAACAAATACAGGATGTTGGGTGAATGATAATGTGTAGGGGGAGGCTATAAATAAGAAAGGAGCTTTGGAAGCTGAAAAAAAAAATAGAAGCTTAAGAGAAGTTGTTGTTAGGTGCCGTCAAGTCCTGTCCGACTCATAGCGACCCTCATAGGGTTTTCAATGGCAGATTGTTTCAGGATTTCCTTGGGAGTGGGTAGCCAGGTCCTACTCCCATTTTTGCAGTGCTGGGAATTGAACTCGGGACCTCAGAGACTGCAGAGCGGTGCTCTACCAACTGAGCTAAATCCCAGCCCCAAGAGAAGTTGTTGTTGTTGTTGTTAGGTGCCGTCAAGTCGGTATCCAACTCGTAGCCACCCTCATAGGGTTTCCAATGGCTGACTGTTTCGGGATTGCCTTGGGAGTGGATTGCCAGGCCCTTCTCCCATTTTTGTGGTGCTGGGAATTGAACTCGGGACCTCAGAGAGAAGTTGTAGGGGATGGTAAATGTGGAGGCGGGAAATGGTTTAGAATGCATTTTTAAAAGAAAGTGTGGAGAGGCAGTACGGGATATCCCAGAACAGGGGCTTGAGAGGCTGGGAGAGACACCTTGAAATGGGCAGGTGCAGCACATGTATGTGTGTCTTGTGGAAGAGGATATGAAGAATATTAAGTGAGGAATACCTTCCTGTCCCGTTTTGTTTTGTTTTTTGCAGCACTGGGGAGTTGAACTTGGGGCCTCATGCATACATTCTGTAAGCACTCAACCATGAAGCTGCACCCACAGCCCATTTTTTTTTTACTTGTTAAGTTATGCAGGCTGCCTCTGGCCTCGAACCTGTGGTCTTCTTGCCTCTGCCTCCTGAGTTGCTGGGATTAAAGGCGTGCACCACCAGAATTTACTCTGTACTTAAATCTGGCATAGAAGTCTGAAGTATTAGCCTCATCCTTGATGGAGCGAGACTTTCTACAAACAATACTTGAAAATGCCACTGTTTGGTTCAGATGGTGAAGTGCAGCTCAGGATACCCTGACAGTCTCCTGTCATCAAGAGCTGTTGTTGTTAGGTGCCATCAAATGGGGTCTGACTTACAGCAACCCTATGTATAACAGAATGAAACACTACCTGCCACCTGGAATGGTGCTTCTCTGTCATTTATAGAGTTTTCAATGGCTTATTGTTCTAGGAGTGGGCCTTTTAGGTCCTTCTCCCAAGCTTACAGTACCTGGTATTCACAGGTGGTCTCCATCTAAGTATTGACCAGACCTGACCCTGCTTAGCTTCTGAGATCCAATGAGATTGGGTGCCAGGGTGGTATGGCTGTAAACATCAGCAAAGGGCAGAGGTTTTCAAATGACTGGGCACATAGAATGCCCTAAAGAATTTGTGACAACAATGGTTGGGCCCATCTTGGAGTTTCTGACTCAGCAAGTCAAGGGATGGGGCCCAGGGATTTTTTTCTCTTTTTCTTTGGCAGCACAAGGAACTGAACCTAGGGCTCGCATATGCTAGGCAAACACTCTATCACTGAGCTAGATCCCCAGCCTGCACTTGTATTTCTGACAAGTCCCCAGTGATGCTAAAGCTGATTAGGAGCTACACTTTGAGAACCACTTGGATAGGAAAACCAGTCCATGCCTTTCAGAGATTGATCAAAGTGTTAAGTTCCTTTTGAACCATAAGTCACCACAATATAAAAATGAGGCAGGTGAACGTGCTTTTTTAACTCTAAACTTAAAGAACAATATAAAACATTTCAAATATGAACTGAAAATATTTAATATTGCTATTGATTCTCACCAATGCAATAGTTCAATAAAGAATCATAATTTCACAGCCATGCATAGTACACACCTGTAATCCCAGTGACTTTGGATGTAGAGGCAGGAGGATTGCAAGTTTGAGGCCAGAGGAAGCCTGCATGACTTAACAAGACTCTGTCTCAAGATACAAGAAAGGAGTTGAAGGGGTGTGCTGTAGTTGCAGCTCGGTGGTAGAGTACTAGCAAAGTGTGCACAAGGCCCTGGGTTCAACCCCCTCGTAATACAAAAGGAAAAAAAGTATAGATTTGTGATTTCAGCCTCTTCTCTTGATTTTTCTGCTTTGATATGCAGTCTTAGTTTTGCTTCTGATGCATTGTACCTTCAGATTTAGTCTGTAGTGGTCCCACTCTGTCGCAAGGGAAGGGAGAGTGAAGGAGAGAGCCAGGAAAATTGCCTTGCCTAGCCTTGAATTCAGTACAATTTCAGAAGGATGCAGTATCCGTGACCTTCCCTTCCAGACAGTCTAGGGCAGGTGGCCATGGCAAGGAGGTCTGCTGGCTGAGCCAGGGCACTCTGTGGCCTGACAGCTGTACATACTATGGGGTGTGTGGAGGTGTTCTTCTGTCTGTCCTCTACTTCCCATGGCGGTGGCAGCCTTTCCCCCTGATCAAGGTCTGAGCTTAGCGCACAGGGAGAACACTTTGGGGAAGGATAGGGCACATTTCCAGAGGGGGATAAATCCCTGAAAACCCAGAGTCGACAGCCTCAGAAACCCTGCATCTCCTTGAGCATTTCTCCTGATAAATGTGCATAATGTACATTCCCTGAGAGATGTTGGCAGGGTAAACAAAAAGCTTTTAAATATTAGCATAAGGTTCACATTTCTCCTTGTTCAGACTGGAAAGAGTTGTCCTTGCTCTTGATAAAGAATTCCAGGAATTGAGGCAATGATTAAGAGTTGTTTAATCATGGAGAGAGAAAGAGTCCAGTCAGTAATGAATAAAAATAAACAACTGAAAGGATGATGGATATTGACTTCTTAGCACTCCTTGTTTTCAGCCACTAGCAAGCTGTGTGTATTGTTTGCTGCCGCTGTTTCTATTTGATGTTTATTCTGTAGAAAAAAAAAAGAAAAGAGAGATAATTGGGGCAAATCAGAATTGAAGACTGAGTGCTTACAGTAGAGCTGCCAGAGAATGTATAGAATACCCAGTCAAATTTGAATTTCAGATAGGCAGTGGATAATTGGCTATCTGGGACATATAATTCAAATTTAGCTGGGCATCCTCTATTTTTATTTGCTCAATCTGGCAATTTGACTACAGGAAAACTTGTTTTGCATGGAACAGCTTCAACATCTGAGGCAGAGTATTGCTCATGGCCAACTATGTTGAGATATTCTAAGGAGAAAGTTGCAAATTCACAAGGAATATTTATGAATTTATGTTGACCTTAAGAGTTTAGGCTCACAATCTTAGGAAAGAAAAAAAAAATAAGGTTGGTATTGACAAAAAGCCAAAAAAGAACATTTTTTCCCTTTTTATGGCAATCAGTTGGATACAAGCTGTAACAGTTGAATAACACATGGACCGCTTTTGGATTAGCCTGCTACTTTCAATACCTCTTTGAACAATAATTATAACCTGGTGGGGGAAATATCAATTTAAAGGTTAAGTACTTTCATAAAAAAGTGATTATTCAGTATTTCATACTTGGAACCAACGCACATACCAAGATTCACCGTATCACTGTCTTTTGTGCAGCAAATATATGCTGAGCCATGGACCGCTTAATTATATGATTATCTGTCTTCAGGGAGGACATGTAACATGAATAGGAGCCGCCAGGAGAGATACATTGCTTTACTTGTGATCCTTAATCTATATCTACAGCCATTCCAGGTTACAAGTTGACTTTTAAAACAAATATCTAAAATATAAATTACTTTTACAATGCAAAGTGAGCATTTTGGTGTTAAATTGCTCCTTGAGCTGAAAAATGGACACATTACATGAGTGGAGCCCCAGGCTAACATCATTCCTATCTTCTTTCTCTGATTTTCAGTGATTAGCCAGTTTTCAAGTAGGGCAAGGAAGACCAAGCCTCCTAATTAACTATGGTGGGTTGAAGGGCCAATCAGTTGACTTTGTGAGTGAATCCCTAAGTATAATGATAGAAAGGATGGCTACCTGCAGTGAATCAGAATTCTAGGAAAATCTCACAGAGATTCCAGGTACAATGAGATACAAAAGATGGGAAAGGTTAAACTCACATAGCTAAACCACATTAATCTGTTTTCCTGAGACTTCTGGGCTTCGTGGTCCAGGAGAAAATTCAGACTCAAGTGTTAGTGGAAGTTAAAAATAACTAGGAAGCTTGGTTCAGCAGCAGCATATGAGGTAGGTAAAGTGCAGCTAAGTGTGAAGATTTTTCTTTCTCAAATCCAGTTACAAATGACACTTTTGGCAAATTATGCAAACGACTTCCCAGTTTGAGGGTTAGTGTAGCTTTATGTCTCTTTTATGAGACATTGCCATGTAGCAGGAGAGAACAGAAAAAGAGAAATAAAATACTTGAGAATGTTGGTTACATTGTTTCTCCTGACCAACAGGGTTCCAACAGGATGCTCAGTCCTGAAGATGTGCATTGCTTCTGCTTCCAAGGGCATCTAATGACTTTGAACATCATGTTCAGAGGCAGTTACTAATATGTAATATTGACTTCCCACTCCCCCCTATTCTGTTCTTGATAGGATGAAAGTAATATATGCATGTGTTTCTATACACCAGATTCACCTAATTAATTCCATATCCCTATGAGCTTATTTACAAATGCAACATTTTTGGAGGAGGAAAATTTGCCAAAGAGCAGGAAAATCTCTTCACAAAGCTGAAAATACTTTTACGATCTGAGGATGAGCACCAGAGACACTAGAATAATTCATTCTGTGAGATTGCCAAGAAAATCTTGTTTTGAAATCCCCGTGCCGTGATTACATCATGCCAGGTGAGGCATCCACCTTTGGAAACAATAGATAGATATTTGCTCTTCTTGAACTCTGCTGCCTGGTTTCAAAGAGCTTTTTATTTTTTTGCCTCTCTTGGCTCTGAGTGGCTGCAACACATGGTAAATCTTTAACTTCAAGTGTCCTTCTGTGGTGACCAACTAAAATATTAGCAAAATAAATGTTTTATGGGAAAATGTTGGCAGGAACCCCAACAGAAACAGGTGGTATTGGGTTATTTCAATATAATGTAATGATACAGCCAGGTTTCCATCTGGACAGCATGTGGTTGGGGTCTGCTTGGAGAGTATCAAAGAGCGTGAGTATGCACTGGGGAAGCCAGTGGTGTACAAGTGTGCAGCTAGATGGCTACTTTACAAAATAATAGTCTGGGTTTCAGGTCCTCTGGGTTAAATATTTTTACTGTCAAAATCTGAATTTCTTCATAAAATATTAAAGGTGAAGCAAACCTCTGACATGCAATACTGAGCAGTGTAATTATAAGGCAGTTCCTGGAAACCAAAGAGAGCATGCATTAAAGAGAGGCGTTTATTATAAAAGAGTTCATTACCCTTGGAAGTGAAGACATGTTTTAGAGGGAGCCTCAGAACGCAGCAGCTTTTTTAGCAAAGTTTACTACACTGTGAAAAAAGGCTCAGCCTTGTTGGTAAGAGTACAATTAGAAAATAGAGAATGGGATTAGTTGACTGCTAAAGGCCTGACTGTGATCCAAAGCTAAAGAGATGTATCCTTAATTTACCACCAGGGAAGAGTCTTTCTCCCTTTTCCATAAAATTCCTGCTTCAGGCACTTCAAAACACATGGAATTAAGACACTTGGAACATTTGGTTTTGCACTCAGCTTTCCTCTCTGTACATTCATGCTAAGCTTGATAATAAACTCTTGGCTCCATGTCTCCTTATTTGTATCCCAGAGAGGGACATCAAATTATGGCTATGTGCAGAGGTAGATCCTCTTCAGAGACAGAGAGACTTCACTTCCTGGCTCTCTCAACTCTAGCCAGAGGAAGACTAGAATAGGCACGTTGGGAGTGAGCAATTTGGAAGTAGTTTGCAATCTCCTTGATGCTGACTAGCAAATCCAGGAAGTCGCGGGTACCATCTGCCAAAATGAAGGAGCCACTTGGACCCCAGGGTACTTGGCCAGGAAGGCTTGGCTTCTAGAGGATTCTTTGCAGCTATTAATGCAGCAGATATGGAGATGGTGAAAACAAAGGCCTAGATAGGAAATCTAAAGGCTGATGGAGCAGTGAAAGCTCAGGAAAAATAGGTAATGAAATGAGAGCACTTAATTATAATGCCCTCATACCACTGGTCCCCAGAAGGGCATGCATTCCTGAGGCTCTTGCTTGTTACTCAAAGAGTGGGCTGCTCTGTAGAGAGGCTTGGAAGCCCTAGAACCTGTTTCTTTTGCTAATACTCTTGTGGGGCTGGATTGGGTCCCGGAGAGCATGGTGCCCTAGCAGATAGACAAGTTGTAGAGAGACTCCTCAGTTATTTAGGGAAATGACTTTCTCCATCTGGAGCAGATCTAACATGAAATGACAATGGCATTTCTCAGTTCTCTTCAAAATGTGTTGGGGTAGCTATTGTACGTACCATAGAACTTTAGCTCTTGTGAGGTTCTAAAAGGTGGTAGCATCCATAGTCTTCCCAGTTAAAGAATCTACGATCTTATGGAGGAGAGGGGATACCCAGAGAAGAACTGGAATTTGAGCTACCCAAGGGAAGAGATTTCTTCATTTTATCCCCATCATATAGCAAGTGTCATTGTTGTTAGGTGCCATCAAGTCAGTGTCTGACTCATAGCAACCCTGTGTACAACAGGTGAAACAGTATTGTCTGTGCTTCTCTGCTATTCATAGTACTTTCAATGACTGATTGTTTTTTGGGAGTGAGTTGTCAGGGCCTTCACCCAAGCCTATAGTACCTGATGTTCCCAAGTGGTCTCCCATCCAAGCACTAACCAGGCCCAACCCTGCTTAGCTTCTGAGATCTGATGGGATCAGATACCAAAGTGGTATAGCTATAGGCATATGGCATGTAGTAGATGCTAAAATAAATGCTGAACTGAACTAGACTATAAGATAGCTGATGGGGTTTTGCAGGTATCTGACTGGGTTAGAAGTTATGTCTAATTCCAAGTACTGAGTTCTTTCCATTATATGAAGCTGTCTCTTACCTCTAATAGAGTGAATGTAATGATTTAAGAGAGAGATGGCAAACTTTGTAATGGGGATCCAATTCATGCCTCAGATGTAACAGCTTGGCATTTCAGCCAGCTGGTGATTTTTTAGCCTTTAGAAATTACCTGAAGTTGGGACACTTTGCTAAATTCATGTCATGACCATTGAAAACTCTATAATTATCTTGCTCTGCAGTTCTTTACTTCCCTTTTCTTCTGAATTACAAACTTTCAGGACCTTTATCAGTCAGTTTTCTGTTGGTATTTACAGAATACCACAGATGGGGTGATTTACAAAGAAAAGAAATTTATTCAGCTCAAGGTTCTGGAGGCTAGGAAGTCCAAGGGCATAGCAGTGGCATCTGATGAGGGCCTTTGTGCTACAGCTAAACACGGCAGAATGTAGAAGGGCAAGTGAAGGGACAAGGGGATGACTTGCTTTTATAACAACCTATTTTCATAATATCTAACCGACTTCTGTGGTAACACATTCAACCATTCATGAGGGCTCTGCCTACATGACCCAATCACCTCTTGTTAGTCCCTGCCTCCCAACAAGGCTACATTGAGGATGAAGCTTCCAACACATGCATTTGCAGGACACATCTAAACCACAGAAGGCTCCAAGTACAACTACTGCGGTCCTTTCTTATAGGGAAAGAAATACTTTAAGCCATGGAAAAGAAGTCTTCTTCTCTGAGTTAAGAGAAGAAGCACAGCCTGTATTTTGCAGGTAGGGAGAGCAATGGTGTGGACTTGCAGCCATGGATTTATTTCCATCTGCTGCTGGACTGTGGTGACTTATATTGATAGGCAGGAGAATTAAGGAAGGCTTGGGAGCTTTGGGGAGAAATGCAATGACACTAGGTCTCCTCAGATCGTCTCTGTGGGGTCCCTAACCCCCATGCCTCACACTGTTACCAGTCTGTGGCCTGTTAGGAACCACACCACACAGCAGGAGGTAAGGGGTGGATGAGCAAGGGAAGCTTCATCTTTATCACACAGTAAATGTAATATTCTTGTGTTGTCCAGAAACCATCTCTATTCCTATCTTGTCCATGAAAAACTTGACTTCCATGAAACTGTCCTTGGTGCCAAAAAGGTTGAGGACCACTACTGTACATGAAGAAGGTTGCCTTACTTGGTTTAGGCTTTAGGAGAAATCATCTAAACTATTCCTTAATGTTTCCATGACAACAAATCAGACACAGATATAGAATCTGAGCACTCACTATGTGCAAGACTGTGCTAAATGATTTTCAGGTGACAAAACTGAAGCTTAAACAGGTTGAGTAATTGGTCCAAGGTTATGGAGGTAGGGGAGGTAAGACTGAATCAGGTCTAACTCTAAAACCTAAGCTCTTAACCCTTATGCTAAAATTATAGTCCCAATATGGTGCTGTATAAATAAAGTCATGAATATATATCGTATCAGTGGCACAAACTGAGGCTTATGGTTAACCATTTAGGAATGGTCAGAGGGTCCTTTCCTCCCCACATGGCAAAATAAATTTCATATGGATTAAATGTATCAGTAATAACAAAAGCAAAACACAAACCAATCAAGGTAATAGGAGAAAATGTTGGTGAAGATAAAAAATGATAACTTGAGGCAGTGAAGGGATTTATAAGAATAAAAACATGAAGGAACAAGGATAGATTTGTTTTTAAAAATCCTTTGAAATTTCTCTGTCAAAACTATGAGAGAAGTTAAAAGACAAATGACTGGGAAAAACATACGTATAATTTTTTTATGTCAGCTAAAAGGTGGATGTCTTTAAGGCATACCACATTCTTACTAATCAAATAAAGAGATGAATCCTTTAATAGGGAAAGAGATGAATGGCATGCATAGATAATTCACAAAGAAGAAATATAAATAGATAAATAAATGAGAATAGGTCCAAACTCAGTAGCAAAAAAATAAATTTTAATTGGTATGTCTTTTTGTCTGATAAACTAAGAGAAGGAAAAAAATACCACAGTTGGTAAGGACATAGAAAAACTGACTATACACTGGGGCATTTTTGTATATTACTTGTAGAGTGTGATTGGTACGACTTATCTGTAGTGCAGTTTACCAACATGAATAAGTATTTATTTATACTCTTTATCCCACCAATTCTTTATCTAATAAGTTGAATGTGAACAATGTCTACCTTAGAGCAGGGGTCTCCAACCCTCAGGCCATGCACAGGTATCTGCTGGGAAGTGGGCTGCACAGCAGGAAGTAAGTGGCAGGTGAGAGAGGGAAGCTTCACTTGTATTTCCAGTTGCTGCCCAATGGGCTCATATCCTGAAGCCATCCCCAGCCCTCATTCATGAAAAAATTTTCTTCCACAAAATGGTGTGTGGTTCCAAAAAGACTGGGGACTACTGCCTTCAAGGATTAGATTTGAAGCAGTGTTTTCAATGGCAAAAAGTTAGAAGCAAACTGAATACTCCATAATAGAAGGTTGGCTAAATTATGCACATTTAATGGAATATTATTCAGTCACTCAAATAATTTGTACAGGAACCTTTAATGCAAACAGAAAATGTTCTGATATATTCCCTAGTAACAAGAAAGGCTGCAAAGTAACATTTTTTCTAAAAAAGTATATGTGTTTACATTGTTTCTAAAATAACTAGGAAAGAAAAATAGAATGCAGTATTAATAGGGTCTAGAGTTTAGCTATTCAAGGGAATTATGGTCTCTTTCAAGTGTAGTGTTTTTATTTTCCTTTAATTTTAAGCTAATAATAATTATATGTATATAAATATTTATAATCCAAATAAAAATAGTAATAAAAAGTGGACTGTCTAGTTTTTATTAGGATATAGCATATTTGTTGGGGGCAAGAAGACTAAGGATCAAGTAAGTACCAGAAAATATTTGAAACAGTTTTTATCATGTCCTGAGCTTATAAATGAGGACATTATTACAGGTCTAGGAAATCTAGTGTGGTTTTAGGAACACAAAGATTCATGTAGGGGAAATACTACTTTGAAATTTCCAATTAAAGGCAGGGGGTTACTAATTTACTGACTATATGGCTATTAGGAACTGGCTGCTGGGTGTGATGTTGCATACTTGTAATCCTAGCACTTGGGAAGCAGAGGCAGGAGGATGGAAACTAGAGGCCAGCCTGGGCTGCTCAGTGAGATCCTGTCAAACAAAAATGAAACAGCAAAACAAAAAACAAAACCTAGCCTGGAAATGAATTTAGTCCTAGAAGCAGAGACAGTCATTTGTGTTCTCACAACTTCAAGTCCCTTCTCTAACCTATTTAATCACATTGAGGAAATTTAGAACTAGAGTTATGCTGGTGTCCAGCCTGTGTGTGTGTGTGTGTGTGTGTGTGTGTGTGTGTGTGTGTGTGTGTGTGTTGTATGTTGTTAGGTGCCATGGAGTTGGGTCCGATTCATAGTGAACCTCATAGGGTTTTCAATGGCTGGTTGTTTTGGGATTACTTTGGGAGTGGATTGCCATTCTCCTTTTTTATTGCAGTGCTAGGGATTGAACCGTGGTCCTCAGAGAGTACAGACCAGCACTCTACCAACTGAGCTAAACCCCAGCCTATATTTATATTCTCTCTCTCTCTCTCTCATACACGCCACACACACACACACACACACACACACACGTGAGATATATATACATATATATATATGTATATATATGTATATATATAATGTGTGGCCTGCAGCTGTACCACCGTGGTGTCTGATCCTGTTAGATCTTGGAAGCTAAACAGGGTCTGGTTAATACTTGGATGAAAGACTGCTTGGGAATACCAGGTGCTGTAGGCTTGAGAGAAGGACCTGGCAACCTACTCCCCAAAACAATCAGCCATTTGAAAACCATATGAATAGCAGAGAATCACTGACAATAGTGTTTTGCCTATTATATGTAGGGTCACTATGAATTGGATTCTGACTCAATGGTACCTAACAGCAATTATATATATATATATATATATATATATATATATATATATATATACACACATATATATATACACATATATATATACACATATATATACACATATATATACATATATACACATATATACACATATATATACACACACACACACACACACACACACACACACACACACATATATATATATATATATATATATATATATATATATATGAAAAAGAGAATGGATGAGAGAGGGACACAGAGGGAGAGAGAATATGTGCATGTGAGGAGCATGCACATATTTTAATGGGTATTGTAAACCTATTTTGTGGAAACCCCTTGCCTGGATTAGGTGATGCTCTAATTTGGATTGAATTTATCAGCTCTGTTCATGATCACTTTTCAAAAGAGTTCAATTAGCTGTTTAATGAAGGAATCTACTTTGCTGTGCAAATTCATGCCTCCTTAAATCCTGCCTGGAGATTGTTGAAGGCAGGACTGGGGTGGTTTGCTAGTGGTCTACTAATTGTCACTATTTGTTACTAGGTGTTCTAGAGCTGAGAAGTCAACCTCTGGATCGTTGAGCTCCAGATTTAGAACCATGACCTTTCACCATGTTTCTTGATCTCAAATAGCATATTTAACCTGTTACCTTTCCTGGGGGAAAGGATTAGTAGCTAGCTTGGGGAGTTCATCTAATAGTCCTTTATTATCTTTGGAGAACTCAGATGTCCACAGTCCCCTTGGTCTCTTCCTTCAACCAAAAGTTTGTCCCACAGTGTCTTTACTTTGGGTTTTTATGCCCTCTAACTTTTCTCTGTTAGATGTCGGTCTGTGTTCACTTGAATCAATTTTCCTAGTTTGATGCAGTCATCTTAAATTTTACCTCTACTTTTCTCAATGTGAACAATTCCACACATGTTATTGTATTTGCACACATGAAAAATCAGTTCTTTTATCATTGTATAAAGATTAAAAAGCACCAGAACATCAGCCACTTTGGAGATCAATGTGGAGGTACCTTAGAAAACCATATGATCCAGCTATATTACTTCTGGGAATATACCCAAAGGAAGATAAGTCATCATACCATAGTGACACCTGCACTTCCATATTCAATGCAGCACTCTTCACAATTGCAATGATGAGGAATTAACCAAGATATTTATCAACAGAGTATTGGGTTGAAAAATTGTGGTCTCTATACACAATGGAATATTACTCAGTGATAAAGAAGAATGAAATTATGTCATTTGCAGCAAAATGGATGGAACTGGAGAACATCATTTCAAGTGAATTAACATAGTCTCAAAAAGAGAAATACCATATGTTTTCACTCATATATTGGAGCTAAATCTAGCTTAAAGAAAAAAATTACACACACACACACACACACACACACACATACACACAAATGATCATACTTATCTAAGAATGGAAAATACAAGTGGACCCTATAGGAGAGGAAAGGAGATGATCAGGTGGGACTGTAGGTTGGGGAATGGGGGAAGGGGAGGAGCAAAAATGTAGAGGGATAAACAGGGAGAAGAAAAACACAAAATACAGGATGCAACTATATAAATATATGACAAAGAAAACACCAGAAGAGACTCAGGAGGCAAGTCTGTTTACTGTCTTCAGGATTACTGACTGTTAAATGTAAATCAATCTATGCTATATCAGCAGTAGAATATAGGTAAAGTTAAGGTAACATGGATATGTTATATGGACATCACATCAAATTGAAGGCCTCATTCAAATTTGGATGGATTCTGTGTGTGTTTGCATGTGTGTGTGTGTGTGTGTGTGTGTATGTATTTAAAATGTCATAAAATAATATGGAGATGAATAATAACAAGGATTTAGATTTCTTTCAATTGATATACTTCTTTAGTGCTGAATGATGACTATTTTTTTCAGGTCAGGCCATCTCAGTTGCCTTTTCATTGGAGCCAGAAATGGGACAGTCTATTCAATCTAGCAGCCAAGTACCAGTGCGCCATGCCAAAAGGGTGGTAGAATGGTATGGAAGTGTTTTGCTCTGGCTTCAAAAATGTTAAGTACCTTCTGTTAGATAAATCAATGTGTGGTGGCATCAAATCAAATGCCTTCTTTTCAAAGTGGCTGAACCTCATTGAAGATCTATGAGAAAGTCTAGAGGATTGGAGAAAATCCAAACCAGTTCATCAGCCCTTAATGTTTTCAAGAACGTTTATTTTGCTACAGTGTCTAGTAAAGAATTTAAGTCTGCCTTGGTGAAGGATGAAAAGCAGAGCTATTTCAGGATGGGTGACTTCATGTACTTCAGAACATGGACCCAATTAAGTTGAGACACTGAGGAAGGTATGCCATTGGGGTATTTATTGTCAAGTCTAAGGCATCATGAAATTAAATAAATCCTTCTCTTTGCAAGGAGCATCCCATTTTCAGTCACGTGTGAGAAACATAATGGCTTATTAAGAAGTTTGTGTGGGATAAAGCTCGGTTATTTGCATTTGTATCACGGATCTGGCACACATTTCTTTGGGGTCCTTTGTGGATAGTACAAATCTGTTTGAAATGTGTACAGAAATGCAAAAGAGAATAACAGTGGCTTATATTGGTTATGGATTTTTTTTCTTGTGCAATAGAAATCCAGAGACAAAGTTGGATACTGTGGCACATGACTGTTATCCCATTAACTCAGGAGGCTGAAGCTGTGAGTTCGAGACCAGAGGCCATCTGTGCAACTGAGACTGTAACTCAAAATGAAAAATAAAAAAGAGACTGGGAATGCAACTTAGTGGTGGAGCGCTTGCCTAGAATGCACAAGGCCCTGGGTCCAATCCCCAATACTGTGGAAAATAATAATAATAAAAGTCCAGAGACAAGCAGTCTAGGCTAATAGGGAGATTCCACAGTGATATCAGGTTCCCAAATTCTTTCCATCTTCCTCTTTCTCCATCTTTAGTGCATGGCTTCCATCCCTAGAGCTGCCTATGGTCTCTTAGGTCTGCTGGAGTTCTTGTTGTTGTTAGGTGCCATCAAACCATGTCCAACTCATAGCAACCCTCATAGGGTTTTCAATGGCTTATTCTTTTGGGATTTTTTTGCAGGGGAGTGGACTGCCACATCCTTCTCCCATTTTTGTGCTGCTAGGGATGGTATCCGGGTCCTCAGAAAGTACAGTACAGCTCTCTACCCACAGAGCTAAACCCCAGCCCTGGCTGGAGTTCTAGTCATCATCATTTCCATAACCTAGAAAGGAGGAATAACGGTGAGAGTAGGGATGCCAGCTGTCTGCACCAACATAAGGATATTTCCTGGAGATCCCCCTCAACAATTTCCATTTGCATATCCTCAGCCATGCTGAGTTGTAAGGAAATATTTTAGCAAGGCCTCTGCAGCTGGTTCTTTTACTAAGAAGGACAGGAAAATGTACACCAACTGGGCAACCAGCTGTCTGCCGCAGTAGGAGTTCTATGGGCCTGTGTGAGGCGTTTCCTGACTGCAGGCGTGCCTGATCACAGTGGCAATCCTGGAAGCTTTAACACATTTTCTCCACAAAGTCAGGGCCTCCTAGCATCCTGCATGATGCAGGCTAGGGAAAAGATTCTTTCATCTATTAAACAGATGATTCTGAGAGAAGTTTAGCAATTTGCCATGGGATACCCAGACAAAAGAAAAGAAATTGGCTCTGGATGCTAGAAGTAGACATTGAAAGCAAACACAAAATAAAAGCAAAATGTGAAGTATTTTCACTAGTTTGACCAATTTACCAAGGACAATAGTATGAAAATATGCTTATGTCTTTGTTCTCCAGCTTATCCCCAGCACAGGAATTTCCACAGTGATTGCCACCTTTTACTGTGCACTTAATATGGGCCAGGTGTTATTCATCTGTTATGTCTAATATATGATCTTGCATTGATGCACCAATGTTCTCAGCTAGGAAAATGGGAAATCAGAGGTGTTGGATCACTTCCTCCAGTCACACAGGTAGGAAGAGGAAGGATTTGGATTCATACTTCTGACAGGAATCTGTGTCCTCTCTTTTGTTACATGCTGATGATTTAACATTGGTATAGGAAAGACATTACACTTCTACAGAAAGAGAGTTAACAGGATAAGAAGTAAGGACTTACTCTGCATGCATCCTAAGCCTATGACTAGGTGAGCAGACGTCCAGCACTCAGTCCCTTCTTGTTGGGTCACATTGTATGCCACTTTCCTCCCCAAGCACCACTCTGGAGTGGAGAAAGGCATCATAAAAGCAATCAGTATATTCTCATATTTTCTCTTGATGTAAAAAGATGAAGTCATGACATGTGGTCACATTGCCAGCACTGTTAATAATAAACCTCACATAATTAAGCACTGATTTATTCTTTTATATAAGTGAAACAAATTGCTTTAACTGCCTCTGCTAGAGACCATCCAGTCAGATGGATTATATATAGGAAGTTGAAACTAAAAATTATGGGTGCTCATATTTCACTGTGGTGGAGGTTTATTGGAAGTACAATTAGAACCCTAACTAAATGTGTCCTGTAGTTCCTTTGATGGAGAAATCAGATATTAATCTGGGGATATGACTAATTCTCAATACAGCTATTCTCTGAGCTCTAATATTCCTGTTTTAGGTCCAAAACCTGGAAACATGTTTTAAAAAATTGATCAGAGCCTATAATGGCAATAATCACCTTGAAATTGGTTGTTACTCCAGTTAATGAACTGAGTCATAGAACATGCACCTCCCTCAGTGTCCCTCAGGCCTTTAACAAGTGAAAGGTAACCACTGGGTTTATTTAAAAAGAAAAATTAATTTAGAGGATTGAATTGGGAGAGAGTAGGGGTTGGACTTTCTCACTTGAGGGCGCTCTGACAGCACTGACCATCCCCACCAGTCATACCTTGTCTCAACCCCCAAGGCTTGCTCTCTCCCACCAGACCAAGGCTGGAGTGACCCATTGCAGATGGCATTTCCTCCTCTAGGACCTTGCTGCTCGCAGAGCAGTCCAGGAGCTTGTTAGCCATGCAGGATCTCAAGCCCTGTGCCAGACCTGTGGGGTCAGCTGGCATTTTAACAAGATCCCTTGTTGAAGAAGCCCTGAGCAGGGTGGCTCCACTGCTCCAAGTTCCAGCTTGTAAAACCCAGACTTCATCTCAGAGGCTTCTCTGAGGGTCTTATAAGCTTCTCACAGCAAATCCTTGACTTCTGTCTTTATCCAGGTCCTGCAGAGTAGGGCAACATATACCAAAACTGCACGTGACGCTCGGTGGGGAGCAGACCTTTCATAAATATCTGTTTCAAAAGCTATTTCCCCACTGTGTGTCATCTTTCAAGGAAGAATTTCTGGGAGAAAGTAGAAAGTGAGGTGGCTTAGAGTCCTCGGGTCATAAAGCAGCCTCGGGTGGTTAAGGTAGTCCCTGGGGTTTGGACTATTACCAGGTTAGGGGCTCATACTCCTGAAACAATGCTGCTGTGTCTGAAGTTCTACATGGTAAAACTTGTATTAGAGTACTTGCCCTTCATCCAAATTCCACTGACAAATTCTCCTGCTCCATATCTGCAGGCCTGCAGATTTCCCAAAACCCTGTGCCAACCCTCGTCAAGCGAGCAGGGCTTAGTTCTATGCTCTGCTTCAGGTCTAATGAGCTGATGTTTTATTTCTTTGCTCTGTTTCCTTTACTAACTGTCCACAGCAAAAGATTTCCTAAAAAGCTTAATGTAACCTGAATAACAGGCCTGCTGTGTTTTATTGATGTGCCACTGTTCTGGAACTGTGGGACTATGAGATGGGGAGCAGATTTAGGGAGCCACCGAGGGCTGTGGGAATGATGTCATGGGTAGAAAGACTGTCAAGCAGTTAGAGTAATGAGATTCTCTTGTAGCCTGGGCATTAAAAAAAAAAAAATCGACATACTCTGGATAAAGTTGAGCATTGAGATTAGGGAATGGTTAGGAACCAGCTGGACCCAATCCAATCCCAGCCCAGGCCCTCAGAGTCAGTCAGGCTGTGAATCAGGCACAGTGAGGAATGTGGTTCACCTCGAACCTCCGAGGGCCTCATTCCCCTAGTGCTCTGGGTGGAATCCTGCCCTCAGCTTTCCCTTCTGTGGTGGTTTTTGTAAGTATTGGGCTCGTTCTGTAGTCATGTCTCTCTCCTTCTGGATTTACTGGAGTTTAATTGGTACTCTCCCCAATGTGTCTGTCAGCTTGTTAGGCTATCAGGCCTTGCATACAGCTGTGATGCTGAAAGCTATGGCACCAGTATTTCAAATACCAGCAGGGTCACCCTGGTAGACAGGTTTCAGCTGAGCTTCCAGACTAAGACTGACTAGGGAGAAGGGCATGGCAGCCTGTTCCCAAAACAATTAGCCTATAGATAGGGTTTTCAAACCCTATCTATAGCAGAGAAGAACTGTCAAATATAGTGCTAGAAAATGAGCCCCCAGGCTAAAAGGCATTCAAGAAACAACTGGGCAAGAGTGACCTCCTCAAAATAGAGTTGACTGTAATGACACGAATGGAGTAAAGCTCCTGGACCTCCTTTTCCTGATATGGCACGACTCAAAATTAGAAGAAACATAGTGTCTGCAACATTGGATTCAAACATAAAAAGATTGTGTGCATGGCACAATATTGAGTAGTGTTTCAATCTGTTGTTCACAGGGTCACTATGAGTTGGATCCAACTTGATGGCACTCAACAACAAAAAACAATTTTTACTCTAGGAAAGGTGGCCCTTCAATGACCCTTTATTTCATTCTCTAAAAGGTGGGGTCCATTTTGCAATGTGTTCATTTGTGACCAGGCTAATCATGTAATTCTATATTACTTTTTATCTGGAAAGCGTCTTTAAAATTTTTCAGTTACTCACATACACACAAGAAATTAAGTTGCAAATAGAAAATCTCATTTTGTACTTTGCTATACAATTATTAGGAATTTAAGCAGAGAAATCTGTTTTACTCTGCCTTATGTTGAGTCTTCTAAGAAATTCTATTTCATTTACATACACAATTTTCCTTTTATTTCAAACCTGAAGATTTGCAGATTGTCACACAGTGTTGGAGATGGAAAGACCTCCTGAACAATCTAGGCCAGCTCTCACCTAATAGAAGCGGAACCTCAGAGACTTGCACTATGGTGGCATAGTTAGAATCTTTCTGTCTCTCTCTCCCTCTCTCTCTCTCTCTCTTTCTTTTTTTCTTTCTTTTTCTTTTTTCTTTCCTTTCTCTTATTTCTTTCTCTGTTCTTTCTCTTTTTTCTTATTTATTTCTTCCTTTTTGTATAATTTTTTTCTTTTTTCCATTTATTGGCAAATGTTGGTGTACAGAGTAATACACCATTTGCTTTTTCCGTTATGCAACTTTTATATCACTTTTGGTTATACTTTCATTGACTTATGAAGTTTATGGAAGCTTTTGAGTAATATGTAGTAAAGCTCATATGCATATTTGCATTATGTTCCCCTATTTTTCCCATGTACTCATGAAGTTGCATTGTTTACATTCAGATTATCCTATCCCCTTTTCTCCCTTTACACTGTTTCTCCTCCCCTCCCATCTTCCACAACGTTTGCTTCCCTTTGCAAGTCTTTCTACTCTATATTTTCCCTTATTCACTAAGTTTAATTGTGCATTTTTATATATCTACTTATGTATATCCTGCAGCTGTAGCCCTGTGGCATCCAATCCCGTCAGATCTCGGAAGGTAAGCAGGGTAGGACCTGGATAGTAGTTGGATGGGAGACCACCTGGGAACACCACATATTTTAGGCTTGGGAGAAGGACCCAGCAACCTGCTTCCAAAAATCAATCCACCATTGAAAACCCTATGAACAGCAGAGATATACTGACAATAGTGTTTCGCCTGTTGTATGTAGGGTTGCTATGAGTCAGATACTGACTGGATGGCACCTAACAACAACAACAACTTATGTATAGAGTGAGCTGGGATTTAGCTCAGTTGGTAGAGTGCTGCTCTGCAGTCTCTGAGGTCCCAAGTTCGATTCTCAGCACCACAAAAATGGGAGAATGACGTGGCAATCCACTCCTGAGGCAATCTCAAAACAATCAGCCATTGAAAACCCTATGAGGGCTGCTGTGAGTTGCGTACAACTCGACAGCACCTAATAACAACTACTTATGTATAGCGTTTTTCTTCCTTTAAGTAAGATTCAGTTCCCACATATGAGTGAGAACATATGGTATTTCTCTTTTTGAGCCTGTGTTCATTCACTTAAGATGATATTCTTTAGTTCCATCCGTTTTGCTACAAATGACCTTATTTCAGTCTTTTTTATTGCTAAGTAATTTTGCACTGTGTATATGTACCATATTTTTTTTTATTCATTCTTCTGTTGATGGGCATCTTGGTTAGTTCCATATCCTTGCTATTATAAAGAGTGCTGCATTAAATATGGAGATGCAGGTGTCTCTGTGGTATGATGACTTCTCTCCCTCTAACTATATTCCCAGTAGTGGTATAGCTTGGTCATATGACAGTTCTATTTTTAGTTTTCTGAGGTATCTCCATATTGATTCTCAAAATGGTTGAACCAATTTACAGTCCCACCAACAGTGTAAGAGGGTTACTTTTTTTCCATATCCTCACCAGCATTTGTTATTATTTGTTTTGTTGATCTTGGGCATTCTTACTGGAGTTAGGTGGAATCTCAGAATTGTTTTCGTTTGCATTTTCTTAATGGCTAGGGAACTGCAGCCAAAGCACCCTGGCATCTGATCCCACCTGATCTCAGAAGCTAAGTGGGGTTGGCCTGATTAGTCCTGGGATGGGAGACCACCTGGGAATACTAGGTGCTGCAGGCCTGGGAGAAGGACTTGGCAATCCACTCCCAAAACAATCCACCATTGAAAATCCTATGAATAGAAGAGAAGCTCTGACCATAGAGCTGGACATGGCACAGTGTCAGAAGTGTTTTTTTTCTGTTGTATGTGTGGTTGCTATGCATCAGACCTAACTTGACAGCACCTAACAACAATGGCTAAGGATACTGAATGTTTTTTCATGTGTTTCTCAGCTTTACGAACTTCTTCATTTGAGAACTACCTGTTCACTTTCTTTGCCCACTTGTGTATTGGGACTTGTTATCTTGGGATTTGCTTTCTTGAGTTCTTTGTAAATTCTGGAAATTAGTCATCCATTGGATGTGTAGGATGCAAAGTTTTCTCGAATTCAGTGGGATCTTCCTTAACTCTGTTGCTTGTTTCATTTTCTGTACAGAAGCTTTTTAATTGCATTTAATCCCATTTCTCAATTCTTGGTGTGATTTCCTGAGCAATTAGAGTCTTGTTAAGGAAATGCTATGGGAGAAGGATGTGTTAATCCACTCCTGAGCAATCCTGAAACAATCAGCCATTGAAAACCCCGTGAGAGTGGCTATGATTTGGGCATAACTTGACAGCACTTAACAACAACAACAAGGAAATGCTTTCCTATGCCTATGTGTTGGAGGATGTTTCCTATCTTCTAGAAGTTTTAAGGTTTCTGGTTTTATGTTGAGGTCTCTTATCTGTTATGAGTTGACTTTTGTGCAAATTGAGATGTATGGGTCTTTTTTATTTTTTTCTGTAGATGGATATCCAATTTTCCCAGCACCATTTGTTGAAGAGGATATCTTTTTTCCATTTTACATCCTTGGCCCCTTTGTCAGAGTTCAGGTGGTCGAAGTTGCATGGGTGTATCTCTGGATCTTCAATTCTGTTCCATTGGTCTTCAAGCCTATGTTTGTTGTCAGTACCAAGCTGTTTTTGTTACTATAGCCCTTTAGTATAGTTTAAATTCAGGAATTGTGATCCTGCTTGCACTAGTTTTGCAGCTTAAGATTGTTTTGGGTATATATGGTTTTTCTCCTTTCTTTACTCACTTTTGAAAATTGTTAAACTAAATATGTTCTTACGAGGAAATTAGGCCTTTATCATAAATGTTGCCAATCTCTCCAATGATATTTGTCTATTGAGTTTTCTCCCACTTAGAAATTTATAAAAGTAAAAATGCAGTTATATTTATTGTTTTTCTTTATTGTCTCTGAACCTATTTTTATTTTGGGACTGTTCCTTTTCATAAATATACTGACTTTCAGTATTTTTTTCTAAATAGGATGTTTTTGTCATTTTTTTCAAAGCTCCACTCCTGTGGATGTGTTTCAATTGGAATTGAGTCCCAGTCCTTGTGCTTCCAGACTCGTATTTCTAGGCCAAATTAGTTTAACATAAAAATGAAATCATCTGAAAAAGAAATAGAATCATTATCATAAGTAAGATTGGATGTCTGAACCTAGAAATAGCCAACTGATTCACATTTATTGAAAATCTACTACATTTCATTGAGTTTAAGAAACCTTTAGTTATAAGACTGTATTAGTTCCTTTTTACATCACTATTACAGAACACCTGACTGAAAGAACTTAATGGAGGAAGGATTTAATTTGGCTCATAGTTTCAGAGGGTTCAGTCCATCATAGTGGGGAAGACATGGTAGAGCAATTCAGTTCACACCATGGCAGACTAAGAAGAAGAGAGTGGGATAGGAAACGATCAAGGACTCGCCCCAGTGACCTATTTCCTCTAGCCAGGTTCCAGCTCCCAAAGTTTCCACAACCTCCCAAAATTGTGTCATCCATTGGGCATCAAGCATTCAAACATATGAGCCTGTGGGAAACAATTCATATTTGAGTTGTAATAAAGCATCATTATTTTATGTATCATTGTTAGGTGTCATTGAGTCAAGTTCGACTCATAGTGACCCTTATAGGGTTTTACATGGCTGATTATTTCAGGATTATTTTAGGAGTGAATTACCATATCCTTCTCCTGTTTTTGCAGTGCTGGGGATTGAACCCACGTCCTCAGAGAGTGCAGAGTGGCACTCTACCAACTGAGCTAACCCTCAGCCATGTACCATTAGAGATAAAAAATTGCCAATTAATTGTCACCTTAGCAAGTGTAAGATGCATCCAACTTTAGAGATGTTAATATTTAAAAAATATGTGTGTTGGAATCTATGACATGCCACATTAGTAGAAAGTGTTATTTTAAAAAAATCACAGTAGGAAATTTGTTATTTTTAAATTTTTAAAAATGTTTTTTAAAAAATCTCATCTTTGGTCTCTATTACTTCTCTAGAATAGATAGAAAAGATCAATAGTTTAATTTTCATATTACTCATAACAATAACAACCTGTTGATAGCAGTAACTGAGCTAGGTGTTGTTCTAAGACCAAGGTCACAAAGTAAATGATAAAGTCAAGAGTGTAGCCTAAGAAATTTGGCTATGAAGTTGATGTACTTAATCATTCATAACCTTAATGTGATGAGGAATCTGAGATCCAGAGACTGTGAAAGACTTGCCACGATTCCTTAATGGGTTCTGACTCCTACACCAACTCTTCCTGCACCCTGTCATTTGCCAACCTTAGTAGAGAGCACCATGGGACTAAGTTTGGTTTCAGCTCAGAGAAGCTGATATGTTTGGGCTTATGATGTGACTGGGATGGTTGCTGGATTGGGATGGAGGACACCCAGGCTCTTAGTTTAGACCACATGGCCTGGACCTCAAAGTGTCAGCATCTCCCAGATCGTCCTTTCTGATCTTAGGCAGTATGGAGCAGGAGGCTCAAAAACTCTATATACAAAATGCTATTTGTGGGCTTGAAGTATATGTACTCTATTTTTGTGTTTTTGTTATTTCTACCTTGCTTGGAACACAATATCCCCAGTTAGGGATGACTTCATGACAGTGACTGTGGGTTTCTGTCCTGGGGCTCTTGCTTTGGCTGACCCTAGGCAGAATTGCCAGCGGTGGTGGCTCTCTCAGACCATCCCATGGAAGCTTGAGTTCTGTTGGCTAGAAGAAGACAGTCCTTACAGGTGAAGGAATGGTATCTTTTTTTGGATTTAAGCATGGACATTATCTTCATGTCCCAGCCTAAACATTTCCTGTGAAGTAGAGAATTTGCATTTATCTGGAAAAAACCTTTTTCGGAAGCATAAACTGATCTGATGTTTTGAAGTCCTTCCCATCTACAAAGAATTCATGTGGATGATTTGTGAGTTTTCACTGTGCTTTGGCAGGTAAAGAACATTCCAGGTGAGCGGGGTGTGGTGGCACATGCCTGTAATCCCAGTGACTCAGGAGGCAGAGGCAGGAGGATAACAAGTTCAAGACCAGAGGCAGTCCATGTAACTTGGTGAGACCACCCTGTCTCAAAAAGTAAAAAAATGGGCTGAGTGTGCAGCTCAGTGGTACAGCACTTGCAAAGCATGCAAGCCCCAGTGCTACAAAAAACAACAACAAAACAACAACAACAACAACAACAACAAAAACAACAACAAAAACATTCCAGATTGAGTGAACAGCAACAATCATTTTTGGATCTTTTCCTGGACTTACAGAGCCAACATGGTTGAATAGGAATCAGGTAGCTTTTTTCCTTATCTGGGCCATAAGAGCCTATTTCCTTTATTCTAAAATAAATATTGCTGGGTACAGTGGCTCATGCATATGATACCTGCGAATTGGGAGGCAGAGGCAGGAGGATCACAGGTTCAAGGCCAGAGGCAGCCTGCATGATTTGGTGAGACCCTGTCTCAAGATAAAAAAAATAAAAAGTGAGATGTAGGTACAGCCCATTGGTAGAGCACTTGCAAAGTATGTAACAAGGCCCTGGGTTCATCACCAAGTACCACAAACAAAAAAATGTAGATTAACAATTTGCTTTCACAACTATACATATGGGGGAGTATCAGGTTACTAAATAGTCATCACTGGAAGCCCAATATGTCAGTAGTAAGAAAGGAGTTTAAATCCTAGATAGTACTGGCCTGACCAGCCCCTCCCCAGTTCTATGCATGAAACCCCTTTACAATGGCTTTTTCTCCCTGGAGTCTGTCTGGTGGAGCAGTTGGAAACAAACTCTGCTGAATTGAGCATTGCAGACAGTGCGTCACAAGCCCACTGTGAAGGGCTTCTGAGTGGCCATCAAAGAGAAGAGAAATTTGCTGACTCCTACAAATGAGAATTTTCTACTGTCTCATGTGTTGAACCTTAACTAATGATCCCTAAGAACGGCTCCCCAACCTTAGTCACTAATTAAACACTTCCAGACAGAGTTATCCATGCTGCAAAATATGGCTAAAGTAACTGGTGCTCTTCCCCAGTGCTGCAGTGATTCCCAAAGAAAACCAGAGATGCCTGGATGCTTCTGTTGATCTGCCTGCCAGCCATGACTCTGGGGTGGCTTTTGATTCCATGCCAGTGGTTTGATGCACCCCCAGAGACTGCTCTCTGGAAGCTAACAGCCAGACCTCCTGGGACTTCCCCAGGGTTTTCCTAGCATTCACTCTCTCAGCAGGGTTATGAAAAAGGAAACTGTGCTGACCTCTTTTTGCATGGGGAGCCCTTGCTCTCAGCTGTGATTAAGGAAGCTGTGCTTCTTGAGATGGTGAATTTTCCCATTGTTTCTCTCCTATGGAGGACCCTCTGCCCTGTGGTATTTTGAGTTAAATGGCAAAGTGTTCAAATGCTAATTGCCGTAATTTATTGGAGAACCTGATATCAGGATTCAATTTCCTTTGAAATATTGCAAATACTAAATACACATTGGCTCCACATGTATTAATTACAATGATGATTCTAACATGATCAGCTTGGAGGGTGGCTAGGGGGCCTAGTTATGGTCCCGAGGAACTCTCTGGAACATGTAGTTTTTACTCTAATTGCAGGTTTTGTGGCTTGGCCTATACATTTGTAGCAGAGCCTAACTATGAATTTGTTGTATATTTTTAATAGCAGCTAAAGGAGGAAATATTAACTAGTGGTTAAAAATTGAGCTTTGGGCCTCGACTCTATGAGTTAGAATCTTGCCTCCCAGTTGCTCTTTCTGCGATTTGGGGGCAAGTACCTTAACTTTTCCAAATTTTGTTTTCATATTTCTAAAATAGAAAAATAAAAATGTAGGTCCCAATTGCTTATCTGAAACAATTGAGGCTGGAATACATTTTAGAATTCAGATTCTTTCAGATCTTAAAAAAGTAAAATAGTATGTGTGCCCTGGTTTACATTAAATCCCCAGTAAGGACAAGGTCTGGGTGGTATTCTGCAACCTAGTAATGTTTATACAGCAAAATAGACAGCTAGTAATACTAAATGAAGATTAGGAATAGGCTCACAGCAATTCAAATTCAGGTCAAATTTTATTGCCATGTGCATTTCTGGCAAACAAAAAACTAGGTGGTTTTCATGGCATTTTGGATTTTTGAATTGTAGATAAGGGATAATGGGTCTTTATTTACCTATAGTTATTCTTCTTAGGGCCTGCAGCGGTAGCCCTGTGGCATTTGATCCCGTCAGATCTTGGAAGCTAAGCAGGGTCGGGCCTGGTTAGTACCTGGATGGGAGACCGCTTGGAAACACCAGAAGCTGTGGGCTTGGGAGAAGGACCAGGCAACCCCCTCCCAAAAATCAATCTACCATTGAAAACCCTATGAACAGCAGAGAAGCACTGACAATAGTGTTTCCCCTGTTGAACAGAGGGTTGCTATGAGTCGGATACCGACTTGACGGCACCTAACAACAATTCTTCTTAAGTAAAGTATGTGTAAAGTACTTATTTAAGTGACTTCTGTACACTGACAAATGTTAGATTGCATGGAGACTTTCCTCCTTCTCTTGTTGTTGTTAGGTGCCATCGAGTTGGTATCTGACTCACAGCGACCTTATGTACAACAGGCAAAACAGTATTGTTAGTGCTTCTCTGCTATTCATCAGGTTTTCAATGGCAGATTGATTTTTGGGAGTGGGTTGCTGAGTCTTCTCCCAAGCCCACAGCACCTGGTGTTCCCAGGCGGTCTCCCATCCAAGTACTATCCAGGCGTGATCCTGTTTAGCTTCCGAGGTCTGATGGGATCTGACTCCCCAGTGGTATGGCTCCAGGCTTCCTCCTCTTAGTTGAGCCTATTTCCTTAGTGTCACTTTGTCTCTGACTGTTCTGGCTGGTCATTTAATCTCTGAGTCAGTCTGTTCAAATGTGTTGTCTCCACATGTATCCAGATGGGAAGACTTTTACTAGCTCTGGCTCTGAAAAGGCTACTTTTGTTCCATGAGTTCTGGAGGACAATGCTGTCTGATAGAAACTTCTGCAGTGACAGGGATGTCTTATATCTATGCTGTCCACTATGGTAACCATTAGCCATCTGTTGCTATTGAGCACTTGAAATGTGGCCAGTTTAATTGAGAAACCAAGTTTTTAATTTTATTTAATTTTAGTTAATTAATTAAAGTGTAAATTTAAATAGCTACATTGGGATAGTGACTATCATGTTTGGGGAGTGCAGGTGTAGAGAGACATGGGGTTCAATGCTGAGATGACCTTGTCCCCGCTAGATAAAGTTATTTATCTTAAAGTTGCTAAAGATGGAGGATTACCTCTCAGTCATGTGTTTGTTTGCTAAGTATTTTGCTATCTGCTGTGTGCCAAACACTGGGGATAGAGAACAAAAGTGTATTAGTCAGCCTTCCTTCACTGTGACAAAATACCTGGGAGAAACAACTTATAAACGGGAAAGGTTTCTTTGACTCATGGTTTCAGAGATTAAAGTCCACAGTTACTTGGCTCTGCTACTTCTGGCCCTGTTTGTGGTAATAAGGCAGAACATCATGGCAAGGAGCATGTGGAGTGAGTAAAGCTATTCACCTCATGGTGAACAAGAAATGGAGGAAGAAAAGGGCCAGAGACAAGATACATCCTTCAAAGGTGCACTCATAGTGACCTACTTCCTCAACTAGGCCCCTCCTCTTAGGAGCCCATTCAGCTATAAACTGAAATCAATGGATTATTCATTGGTGAAGTTAGTGCCTGCATAATCTAATCATCTCTCAATAGGACAACCAGCTGGGGACTAAGCCATCAACACATGACTCTGGGGGAACATTTCATACCGAAACCACAACCAAGGTTATTGCACCCAATGAACACATACACATTTAAAGCATACATTTATAAGTACACATAAGGCTGCATTATAAGTCAATGCTGTGTTACTCTGTACTCCATCATCATTTACTAATAGAGATAAAAAAAAATAAAAAAGTGTGGGAGAAGGACATGGCAATCCACTCCCGAAACAATCCCGAAATAATCAGCCATGGAAAACCCTACGAGGGTCACTCTGAGTTGGACCCGACTTGATGGCACCTAAGAACAATTAAAGATATAGTACACTGTGATGGATCCAGTGATAGTGATATTGGATTGCTGCAGGATCATAGCAGATGAGCACACAGTCCGCTCAGTGAGAAGTCAGAGAAAATGTCCTTGAGGAGGAAGTGCTTAGCTTCTTGTACAAGTAGTAGGAGTTAGCCAAGGGCAGTGGGCTAAGTGGATGAAGGAATGATAAAGCAACATGAAAAAAGACAAAGAAATGGAAATTGCTTGGTGTTCTGGTCCATTGCCAGCTATTGATGTGCTTGAAGTGTCTGAGGTAGGGCTGAAGGTTTGTTGTGGCTGAGCTCCTGGGGCAGTCCTCAGAGCTTATGCAACCCTGAGAAGTGGGGATTCACTGTTACTGTTTCAGTAAGTACTGAGCCAAGGAAATGGAAGTCACTGCAAGTATTTCACGGTGAAAGAGATTTCATGCAGGTAATTGGATGTCTACATAAGGATTGGAGTCTGGGGAATAATGGTAAGATCATTTCAAGAAGCCCAGTAGTTCAGACATTGGTGGGAGCTGGAATCTATGGTCTTTGCTGTCTGAGGCCCTGGAAACCTTGGGTGAGAGTCCACATCTGTTGTCTTCCAACACCTTTGTGTCTGCTGCAGTTGGAGAATATATTTCCTTCTCTTCTGCCTTCTAAATCATATGTCAATTTCTTTCAAAAGTGAGATTTACAAAGGGAAGCTATGAATAGTAGTTCCCAGACTTTCTGCTCTTAAAATACAGAGAAGACCCAAAAATAGTGGGATACTCTGAGTACTGAGGGAATAATAATAAGTAGCATAAGATACAAGCGTTTTCTTAAGTGCTTCAGACTAATAATATTGCCTATATATAAGGTGACCACAGAATTTATCTTCCAAACCAAATTAATTGTAAAAACAAAAGAGGTTCTACAATGAATTAACAGGCCTGTAGCTATACCACTGTGGCATCGGATTCCATCAGATCTTGGAAGCTAAGTAGGGTCAGGTCTAGTTAGTCCATGGATGGGAGACTGCTTGGGAATACTGGGTAGTGTAGGCTTGAGAGAAGGACCTGGCAACCCACTCCTAAAACAATCAGCCATAGAAAAACCTATGAATAGCAGGGAAGCATTGACAGTAGTGCCAGGCATGGCACAGTGTCAGGTAATGTTTCATTCTGTTGTACATAGGGTCACTGTGAGTTGGACCCAACTCAATGGCACCTAACAAGTTGCTACATAGGAGTATAACCTATCACTGTCCAAGGAAAATGGAGATATATAGTTACCTTGGATTAGAGTGTCATTAAGAGTGCTTGGGCTAAGGATGTAGCTTAGTGATACAGTGCTTCCCTAGTGAATGCAAGGCCCTGGGTTCAATCCCCAAGACCACTCACACACTATAGATATGTATTTGTGTGTATGACACATATATGTGTATGTGTGTGTGTGTGTACACATATATACAGATATATATGTATGTATGTATATATGTATGTATAGCACACACACACACACACACACACACACACATATATATATATAATGCTTACTTTTTTAAGTATGCAGAAAATAGAAGAGATGAGAAAAACTGTTAATGATTTTTAATGATTTCTTAAAGCTGGGTGATAAGTACATGGGGTTTCTTTATACTTCTCTGTCTACCCTTGTGTTTAAAACTTTCGTAATAAATTTTAAATAAAGAAACAGTATCTGAGATTTTAATTTATGTACATGTGTATATATACATATATCCAATTTAGATGATAATATTTTAAAGAAAAATATATACCATATGGTCTTTAAAGACTCTTCCAAATAAAATATTGTCACCAGAAAGGGGAGAGGGACTTTGGTTTGGTTGTGGAGGCTGTTGGACACCACACCTGAATTCTGTTTATTGTCAGTCAGTAGGTCTTTAGGGAGCCTTGATAATTAGTCAAGATCCTGGAATGGTAACACATTAGCCCATGAGATGATTTAACAAAGTTTCTGACATGTAGAAAGTGTTTTGTTGTTGTTGTTGTTGTTAGGTGCCGTCAAGTCGGTATCCGACTCATAGCGACCCTCATAGGGTTTTCAATGGCTGAGTGCTTCGGGATTGCCTTGGGAGTGGATTGCCAGGCCCCTCTCCCATTTTTGCGGTGCTGGGAATTGAACTCGGGACCTCAGAGACTGCAGTGCAGCGCAGTGCTAAATCCCAGCCCAGTAGAAAGTGCTTAGTGAAGACTTATTCAGTCAACGAAAGAGGAATAGTGCCATATTTTTCCTTCGTAGGAAGTGAGTTTAATCTTAGATGATAGTTGGTAAGGCTGGGAAAAGTCTGGAAAAGTATCTATGTAGATGTCAGGGGCTAGGGTTGTTTTTTTGGAACATGAAGGAACTGAGTGTGTCATGCTCATCTGATTTTGTAGTTTATCTAGTCAAGCTCTTAACTCTGCTTTTGAAAAAAATAAATTTACTATTAGTTCTGTTGAGCCCTGGTGCCCATTCCTCCAGCATGGAAGCAGATGTGCATTTGGAGCACGCTGGTTTGGGGGACCCACCAACCATCTGAAGGAACTGCATGTGAAATGAGCAGGGACTGCTGGCTCCCTTTCTCAATGATGCTTTGTGATCTAAGAGGTGTTTTCTGTTTTCAACAATGTGTTGCAGAACGATCTGTAACAGTCTGTTGCAATTTTCTCCCCAAATCTCCTACGTTTCTGCCAATAGTGAATTAGACTGTCATTAGCTTCACAGATGTGCTTTGATCCCTATACAGCTTGTCTCCTGGCAGGGAGGCATCAGAACCATTGATGCTGATTTGATAAACCTGGAGGATAAAGCACAACACAGTGGAAGAAAGGAGGACCAGAAACCTGGAGCCCTGGGTTCAAATTGCATCTCTGTTATTAATTAACTGTCTCCCATCTTGGGTGAGGCCCTGAAATTCTCTTTGTCCCAGTTTTCTGATCCTATAAGAGGAGAAGATTGGATTGGTCCTTAAATCCCTTTCAGATCCTTTGATACTGAATGGGAAAACTCCTCAGGTTTAAGAATAGATGCTGTTTTGCTTTTGGGGTCTTGGTCTTGTGAATCCATGATATACTCCAAGGGTAGTTGCTTATTAGCTCTCTACTCTCACTCTGATGCCTAGAAAAGTGTGCAATGGCTGTCTGGGCTTGAAGATATATATTTTCTGGGCATCTTTGTCCTTTGAAGGCTTAGTTGTTTAAAAGAATAGAAGTTAAAAAATTATATTGGAGCTGAGTGTGGTGGGGCAGGCCGTAATCACAGTATTCAGGAGGCTGAAGCAGGAAGAAGGATGTGATTTTGAGGCCAGCTGGTCTGTACAGCAAGTTTCAGACAAGCTTGAGCTACACAGAGAGATTCTGTCTCAAAGAGCCTGAATAAATAAATAATGAAAAAGAATATAACTTGTATATTGGCATTACTCAGCTCCACTATAATCTTATGAGTCCACTGTCATCCATAAGATGTCTATCATTGACTTAAACACCATTTGTACATTATTGTATATACACATAAATATATTTGTACATACATATAAACACACATAGACATCTGATTTTTTCATTTTTTCTAGCTTTCTAATTTATATATGGGATAATTTCTTATTTCTCTGAGGTTATCAATTATAATTTTTTTCAGTTTTCTTCCCCTCATTTTGTCTGTTTCTTGCAGTCCCTGTTCTGTTCATTTGTATTGGTTGTGTTTCTCATTTTAGAGCTTTTCCTTAATCTTGTGTTTTCAGTATCCAGCCTAATTTAGGGATGAGCTGGCAGAAAGTTGACTGGATGCTCCATGTGTTTACATCTTGTTCTTATCTTTGGTCAACCAATGGATTTCACTATAGTATGATCAGCTGAATCAGGCCAATTTGTTGGGAGAATGTCAGTTGCCAGTTATAATGGTCTAATATATGAGTAAGTTTCTCTAGAGAAGAGCTCACCTATCTTCTGCCAGAGAATGTGGTGGTGTGGGGCTGATGACCAGCATTATGAATGGACCAAGATGGAAGAGATTTTTATTTATTCTTATATCTCTGAGTCTGGATTCTCCTTGAAAACATTTCTTCAGAGGTTGGGGAGGTATAGTTTCCTGGATGCAGAGGATTATGGGAAAGATCTTGGAATTAAACTTCTACTACTAAAAGACACTGTGTATCTTTTTTCTTCAGTGCCAAGACTCTTCCCTTCCTTTATTAACTGCAGCATAAGTTGACTGAAACATTTCAATAAGGAAAATGGTGCAGACCTGGCCTACCTATAGTTGTAGAGCTATGTTATAGTCACCCTTTACACAGTTCCAGTCAGATTTACTCCAATGCTAAAATGCAAGGTTTTCTGGAGAGCCAATCATCAACTGTAGTTATTTTCTTTAGTACCTTAGTCACCCTAGAAGATGAAATCTAAATTGCTAAACTTAGTAACTTAGTGTAGCTGGCCCTACTTTATCTCTTTGCTAGCTATTGGCTATCAATTTACCTCCCTAAATGTGCACAAGATTTACAGGTATTAGACTCTAGAATTTTTCCCTTCCTTTCTCCTGCAACTAGAGTATACTGCATAACTAAATGTTGCTGAGTTATTACATGATACTTCTTTTATATCCTGTCCATTGTCACTTGGTACCCTGATTTCTCAGTCAATTCCTCCACTCTTTTAATATTTTCCAAAACCTTGAAATCTTTTTTTCTACTGTTATCTTTTCCTTTTCCCCCTTTTCATGTGAGTTTATTCCTTTAACATATTTTTGGCCTTATTTGGGGAAGGTACAAAAAGAAATGCATATGTTCATTGGTGACATTTTAGTAGTTATCCCATGTATTGCACATAAACTACATATCAGCTATAGTCCTTGTTGAAGTAAGGACTTACAAAGATAAAGTTAAACACAACCTGAGTTTGCTGTATAGTTTTTCTTCAAGTGAGTTTTAGCTGATTTTACTGTCTTAGACTTGAGTTCACATAGTTATGTGTTGAAGACAATACTGTAACACTGTTAATTATTCATGGAAATAATGAAGTTACTACAGAGATGAGCATTGATTCTGAGATCAGGCTCTTCCTTAGTGATTGAGAATGTAGTTGTATCATATTAGAATCATTTGGGGTGGCATCATCTGAAAAATATAAGCATACATTATTAGATAATACAATCAGCATCTATAAGGATGGAATTCTTGAGTCAGTATTTTAAAAAATTTTAGAGCCAGGTGTATAATCCTGTAATCTGTAATCCTAGCATTTGGGAGGTGGAGTCAGGAGGATCACCATCTCAAGGATTGCCTGGGTTGCATGGTAAGATCTTTTCTCAAAAAACAAAGGACAAATAAATAAATAAATGCCTAAGTTGCTGAAGTGACTAGATAGGTTTGATCATTACTTATCTCCTTGAAGAATAAATTGTGGCTCAGAAGGTATGGCTTTGAGCATTGGTTTTCAAATTTTAGTTGATGTAGATATTGTCTGAACGGTTCTGCTTCCCTGAGATTTGGCCTTAGTAACCATGGGACTGGGACCTGGCATTATAACACGATTTTCATGTGATTCTGATGAATGTGATTCACAGGCCCCTCTTTAAGAAACAATGACTTAGGGTTTCGCAGGAAGAATATCTCTATTTCTTCCAATACCTCTTTCTTCTGATTTCCAGATTTCAGAAATTATATAAATAGAAATTTATTCTAAATATTTGCTTCTGTCAGACTATAAGTTCTCTGAGAGTAGGTTCCTGCTCTATTCAATATCCATCCATCTTACCAAAGGAAATCTTGATCTCTGGTTAAGTTATGCCCCCTCCTATGTGGTCCTTCCTATGTTTTCTCCTAAAAGTGTAGCATTTTTACTTTTTGACTTTCTCAGAACTCGCTGAACTGTTTGTTTATTTATTTATTTATTTATGAGACAGGGACTTGCTTTGTAGCCAGGCTGTCCTCAAACTTGCAATACTCCTGCTTCAGTCTCCCAAGTGCTCAGCTTACAAGTGTGTACCACCATGCTAAGTTCTTTGAATTTTTTAATTGTAAGAACTGCATTTTCATTATATGTTAGCACCCAGCATGTTACGTGATACATGTAGTAGTTGCTTACTGAATATTTATTCATTCATTGTTTAGTAAGAACTTGGATTTATCAGCTCTCTCCTAAAGGTAGAATTTGCTGAAAGGTAACTAACTTGGAGAGTAAATGACACTACTGTTTACCTAGAGGAGGGAGGCAAGAGCATCCATTAGATAGAAAAACACGGGAAAGGAGTGTGGAGAGGATGCGTGGCCCTATCTGCTTTATGCCATAGTTTTACTTCCAACCTAACCATGTAAGAAAGTCAGTTGTCTTACTCTAAAGAGGGAAAGAAGCATGCTAGTGGCCATCAAAAGCATAATTAGTCTCAGCTGAAAAGGTATTGTCATCTCTTAGTAACACATGGGCCTTTTTCCATGGACATCTTTCTGTGATACTATAGCCCACTGCCTACTTTCAGGCAGAGAAGGAAAACATGATTGTCTCTATTCCACACAGGTGATGGGTGCCCAGCGGGACTATGATCACTCTGTCGGTGTATGGTGATGGTGGTTACAGGAGCCCCCAAGGCTCCATCACAACTGGGCAGTCCTGCAATAGGAACTTCTTGTTTCCTCTGCATTTCTATCAAACATCAATTAGTCAGGCCATTTTACATAACCTTTTAACCAGTCAGCCATGAGGGTAGACTTTACTCCAAGCAATATTTTTACTACATGTAAAGTTTGTCTTAGTTTTTTCTTTCCTCAGAGATGTCCCTCCCAAGAAACAGGAGCTTGATGTAAAGCAGGGGAGCAGCACATTTGAAGATAACAGCATTTTGTCTTCACAAATCCTTGTGTCTTAGTTATTAGATAAGTGGGTATTTTTTAAATTTACTTCTGTTTGAGTAATCTTTATGTCCTTAGTTGTAGGGGCATAAGAGGCAATCAATATTTAGGGAATTATAATGTATGCTTTTTATATATCAAATATATTCTGGAGAGGTGAGTAAATCACACTTTATAAATGTAATACTATTTAATGAGAATTTCTTATTATAATTTCAATCTTGTTGTCTTTTCATCTCTGATCACTTATTTGTGATAGAGATAGTCCTCCCTAAATACTCTGTTTTTCCATATACTTCTCATCTTTTTCTTTAACATGAGGCCATATAGATAGTTCTAGCCAGTGGGATATAAGGAGAAGTGATGCATATTGCTGCTGATCTGAGACAACTATAAACTAGTCTTAGTTCTCCATGCTCTCTCTCTTCCAATTTTGGGAAGGGAATATTGGGAAGGGTGGGATCAGAGAACTCTGTATCATGAAATCAGCTTGGTCCTTGAGTCACGGTTGGAGAAGTAACAATGAGGACTGTGTTACTTGCCTCAAATAGTGACATGAACAGGAAATAAATCATTGTTGTGTTAAATCATGGCAATTCAGGATTTATGTGCCATTATAGCAGAGCCTAGTGTATTCTAATCAATAAATATTTCTCTTGGTTGGTTTCTTTTTATGATTATATGTGAAAGAAAATATAACTTAGCATCCATTTACCTCAAACTTGAGAATATACAGTACCCTTGTCAAGGGGGAAAAAGTTTCCTGAATCACTTTGGTTAATAATTTTTAAGGTAAGTACATGCACGGAATTAGGAAAAGTCAATGTACTTACAGATTTTATGTAACCAACACCATAAAAGTTAAATATTGTATTTGTTGTTGTTGTTAGGTGCCATTGAGTCTGGTCCGACTCATAGTGACCCTATGTACAGCAGATAAAACACTACCCAACACTATGCTATGCCTGGCACTGTGTCACTGCTACTCTGCTATTCATAAGGTTTTCGATGGCTGATTATTTTGGGAATGGGTTGCTGAGTCCTCCTCACTAGCCTATACCACTTGGTATTTCCAGGTAATTTCCCATTCAAGGACTAACCAGGCCTGACTTTACTTAGCTTCCGAGATCAGATGGGATCTGACTCCAGGGTGGTCTTGCTATATACTAATAAAATTTATAATTAATAATATTGGTATTTTGTTGTAATAAAACTATTTGCAGTATTATTGAAAACACAGTGTAAGTTCACTTCTATATTTTGTTCTTTATTTTGACTTCTATGACTACTGTGGAGAAAACTTAATTGTTTAAGAATGCTGTGCAAAACATGGCTTTAAAAGTTTCAGGCTCTGGTTTGTTGGTTCAAGATAATTGGATCTTTCTTTTAGCCTAAACTCTGCCTTGGAGCAATCCTCAAGTGCCCATTTCAATTAGGTGATTCCTAATCACTTTATTAGTTGTCTCATTTATTGGAGGAGAAGGTAAGTATTGCATTGTTAGTTAAACCTGCATTAGGTATCTAATTCAGTTATTGCTTGATTTAGGGAAGAGAAAGTAATTTTTTGTGCATTTATTACTATGTTTATTGCTAATCACCATGTCTAAGTGGCTCACAGGATATCAAACCTGGCAAATTTTCTTGTAGTTAATTTTTCCTGAGAGCCACAAGTTTTTTTCTGAATTGGGCACACCTGACATTCCTTTCTAGTAAAACAGAACAAAAGCTCAAAATTCTCATAGATAATTCTTTTGGACTCTTGAGAAATGTCCATAGGACTAAGGGGTTAGGGATTTCTAGTTGTTACAAGTTGAGTTTGGGCTTTTGAAATCCAGTAAACTTGCATTCAGATCTTTAGTAAGACATATAACCTTGGGCAAGTTGCCTATCCTGCCTGAGTCCCTGTTTATTTGCTCTAATGTGGATGTGTTATTACCTATTGTGCAGTGTTGTGAGAATTACATGGATACAGATGTTTAGCGCATGGCATATGGAGTCATTCAATAGGTGGAAGTTATAATTACTATGAGAAGGATGTAGCAGTCCACTCCCTAAAACAATCCAGAAATAATTAGCCACTGAAAACTCTACGAGGGTCGCTATGAGTTGGATCAGACACAAGGGCACCTAACAACAACAATATAATTACTACTCTCCTGGTTAGTTCAGTTCATTTTCTCCTGAATATATCAGGGTGGGTCAATCTGCTTGTCACCATTGTGTTTTCACCCTCTACATCCTGAGGTGGTTCCTGAAGCTAGGGAAGAAAAAAAGATACCAATCTGCAGAGTATTAACCTTAAAAATGATCCTGCTTACATTGCAGGGTAATAATCTCCTGGCCAGCTTTAGTCTTTGACGGACTGGTTGAGCTATATATTACATGAAAGCATAAGACTGAAAAATTTTCATGGTTAGAAAAATGAATTACTTAACATTTGAAGTTATTGGTTAGAAAATGTGTTTGAAGTCTATTGTCTTCTTAATGAATTATACTGTATCTTTCCTCTTTCCCTTTTTGGGGGGCATTTAGCTATCACTGTGGTGATCAACACATGGTATTTTCCCATTTTTTCATTTTTATACTTATGTCCCAGGGAGTTCTAAAGAGTTGTTTTTGGTTTATAAACGCTGACCAGGAAGTCAATTCAAATAAAGAAGCTTTGAGGTCCTATTCTCTACCAATACTACATTGCTATTGTTATGGGAGTTAGAGTTTTGAGCACATCTTAATCCAGAATTGGGGAGGAGAAAGGCAGAAAACATGAGAAGCTCAATGTATCACACTTTAAACTCCACAGAAAATTACTTTTAGTAAGGAAAACTACTCTATTTAAGAACATCCAGCAAGGTGCCATGACTCATGCCTATAATGCCAGTGAGCTGGGAGGTGGAGGCAGGAGGCTTGCAAGTTTGAAGCCAGAGGCAGCCTGTGTAACTTAGTGAGACCTTGTCTCAAAATAAAAAAAAAGTATAAAATGGACCAAGATTGTAGCCCAGTGGTAAAGCACCTGCAAAAGCACATGTGGGGCCCTGGGTTCAACCCAGAATACTGCACAGGAAAAAAAAAAAAAAAAGAATATCAGTTTATTACCTGAATTTCTTCATTTCACTATTTATAGGGATTCAATTTCAATTAATTAAACAAATACAGATTCACAAGGGCTAACCAATTTCATCTCCTAAAAATGCCACAACTTCTGCAAATGTTGGAGACTAATAAGCATCCATACTTTACTGTGAACTAATTCTTTTAGATTACTTTTCTTTGAGCACCTGGGTTGGCTTCCTTGTCTCTGAAGATCAGATTATTTGGATTGATGAGAAGAGAGGTGAAGAACTGAACAGACCTGGACAAATTCCGACATGTTGGGTAGTGTGAGGCCAGAGGCCCCAGACGACAGGGATGCTAGTAAAGACTCAAAGAGAAAGGAAGTGGAAAATGCCATAAAGCTTTTTATCAACAATAGACTATCTCTAACACTTGCCTAAGATTATCCTTCACACTAAGAATGGGAGAATGAGAGGAGTTAGGAAAGAGGAAACTTTTTAACATTTCTGCTTCTGGAGGAAGCAGGAGGAAGCTGGAGGAAGTAAACTGCTTTTACATCCTGCCATAATCCTCTCTGAGAGGTAACCTTCAGCCAAAACATGTTGGAAGTTCCTGCTGTACATTTAACAGGAAGCCTGTAAAGATGAAATGTGAAACTGTTTTGAAAAGGCAAAATGCTCTACAAAGGGGAGGCATCATTACCATCGACTTTGGTGGTAGACCCTGGACCACATAAGAAAGTTACCTTTTTTCTCTTGCCACAAGCAAGGAATGCTGGGAAATGCCCATGTAATTGGCATGACAGGAGGGAAACTTTGCTTCCTTGCTGTTCAATCTGGTCCTTACTTGTATGGTGAAACCTTTCTAAGGACAGTATTTTTAGAGTTTCTCTTCAAGGAATGAAGTGAGAAAGCTGCGTCTTCTAGCATTCTTTTTTAAGCTATTCTTTCTTTGGAAAAAGGGTCAATTCCAAGAACCTTATAAATTTCTACTAGCTCCTGCATAGCACCTGGCTGTAGATCTTGAGCCAATCAAACCTGATGTGTTGAGACTTGAAAGTCTCCCTTGGCTGAACCTGGGATTACACAGGATGCAGTGCCACATCACAACTGTAGATGTTTATGGAGACAGGATCATGCACACTTTATATTGAGGATGGGTCTTGGGAGAGCTCTGAGTTCTATTCCTGCTTCTTCCATTGCTTGCAGAGAGATCACAGGCAAGGGTCTTTTCGTCTGTTTGCCTGAAGTTCTTCATCTGTACATTGGGAAGAATACTTGTTGTACCTTCTTCATCAGACAATTGTGGATTTAAATCAAATGATTATGAAAGAACACAAGGAAGTGACTCAGTGTATGCAATGAGTACAATATTCAATAATGCTAGCTACGATCAATGTCTGATGATCCTTTAACCCCTCTGGAGAAACTGGTAGAGGAACTTGAGTCTAAAGATTTAGGACCTAATCCAAAATTAAAATCAACCTGAAGCTAAGATAAAACATTAGTGATATTAAATACTTTAAGATAATGGGGAAATAGGATTTGATAAAGAAAGAAAAATATCTCATTTTGACACTAACTTTTTAGAAACTCATCTACTTCAATATGGTGACAGACCTGCATTAATTTATCAAGCTCTTGTGTTGGAAGGTATGGACCTGTTAGACTTTTTAGGAGAATTTGGGGTGGATTTTCTGCTGTGTTGAAGTGTAAGAGAGAAAGAAACAGAGAGAGCAAAATCCTACTAACTCTAGATATTCTCCATTTTATTGGTTAAGACAAGAGTAGATGGAATACCAATGTCAGATTACCTGAAGGGAGTAGGCTGAGACTATAAAGGATTTGTTGTTGTTAGGTGCCGTCGAGTCGAGTCCGACTCATAGCGACCCTATGTACAGCAGATCGAAACACTTGCCGATTCTGTGCCAGGCAAACCATCTTATTTATGTTTAAGCCCATTGTTGCAGACACTGTGTTAATCCATCTGGTGGAGGGTTTTCCTCTTTTCCGTTGACCTGCCACTCTTCCAAACATGATGT
>VMDO01016803.1:5787-39424 GCA_007922755.1 Pedetes capensis | reverse complement strand
TGAGTGTAGTTTTTCAAAAAAGGAACTATAATGCCAAATATGACTTCAGAACAGTACTGAGAGAGAAAACTGCTAACATTTTCTGTCAAATTCTAGGTTCTCTGCTATTGTTCTTTTTTGTCATGTCCTTCTCCTATTTTTGCAATGTTGGGGATCAAATCCAGGTCCTCACAGAGTGCCAGGCTATACTACTAACTGAGCTAAACCCATTCCTTAGAAGGTATTAGAGAATACTAGATGAAAGAGATATACCATTAAAACTGAAGATAAAACCATTTATGAGAGCTGGAATGGTTAAGTTTTTGGACTTGCAGAATTATTTGCTTGGATATTGAAATGGTAGGAAAATCTTATAGTTTTGCATGAGTGGTTATTCAATATATGGAGTAGGAATAAAATGCTTTGGGACTTTGTATATATTATTTGTAGTTATTTCTATAGTCTTACCAGAACAAGTATCAAGTAATTTCACTACCCTTCTCTAAAGCTCCTTAGCTATAGTCTTTCCAGAGCAACATCTGCACATCATTAAATACTAATATTCAGCAGTGGGTTCCTTAGTTATCCTTGGGAGTTTAAGGGAAAGAGTTCAGTATATCAACTGAGAGAATCAGCAGAAGGTTATGAGAACCTATATGTATATAAATATGGAAACATTCATAGGCTTGGCCCGTTTCTTTCAAGAGGGCTGAATAAATTGTTGGATTTAAAAAGTAAAGGTTAAATCATATTTCATGGCATTCTTTCATGGCACATCTTTTCTGGTATAGGAATTGGGACAGAGCACTACATGATCACACTTTAGGTTTCTCTATAATTTTTCATATCTTTATCATAGTCCACATTTAGGCACATGGGAAAAGAAGAAGGTGAATCTTGAATATGGAGAGTGGATAAATAAAAGATGTAATGGGAAAATCAAAAGACTACAAATGGAGTTCTTTTTTCTTTCTTTCCTTTTGCAGTACTGGGGATTGAACCCAGGGCCTTACTCTAGGCAAGCTGCACACCCAGCTCTTTTCACATTTTATTTATTTAGACAAGGTCTCACATAGTTGTATAACCTCCTCTGGCCTCAAGTTTGGGATATCCCTGCCCCAGTCCCTGGGATGATAAGTGTACAACACTCCACCTAGATGTTTACAGATGCTTTTTAAGAAGATAGGAATGAAGTACCTGAAAAACATAAGGAACATAAGCTATAGCTTAGTTCATGACACTAACAACCAATATACCAAAACGGGAAAAAAAGGAGGCAAAGGAGAACATGATTATGCAAAATCATAGGCATAAGAGAGGTGAAATTTAAAAAATGATTGAAGAACACAGGCCAAGTGAAAGATAATTTTGACCAGGGAAGCCTGAATATCTAGTTACCCTAACAGACAAATTTTGGATATATTTGTGTAAAATTCTTGTTATGTTGTCATAATTATTAAGGTCCTATGAGAGTTTCTAGAGAAAATGATGGCAATATTTATGTATGATACTCAGAAGTTAAAATTCTTTTTTATTATTAATTTGTATGTTGATAAATATCTTTCTCTCTTGTGAGCTAGTGTCAATAATTTTCTCTGAATCCTATCCATTCTGGGCTATTGAAGAGGTAAGGCACAGGTCCAAGATGGGACAGCCCCCATGGCGTCTCCATACTGATACAGGAATATTCTACTGGCATTGTTTTAGAAGAATAATAATTAAGGAACTCTTCCATAGTGTCTGCTTTTGTTTTATAAGAATGTTATTATTCTAATTTTCCTTTGTTCTTCTTTTCTTCCCTTCCTTCTTTTTATTGAGAAGTGGACAAAAGATAAAGTGGAAAACAAATTTAAAGTTAAAGTGGAGAGTACATAGAAAAGAAAGAGGGCAAGTACAAGTCACTTTTTTTATTTTAAAGCTGAAACATTACTATTTTTCAATTTTTGCGAGACAAAATGATACTGATAAAATTTACAAGTAATAAATGTAGGTAAAATTAAGCAGAAAGAATCCCAGAAAATTACTAATACCAACATTACATGCCATGGTACAGTTGTGAAAGTATTCATTTTACACCTATGAATTTTTTTTCAGTATGGCAGGTTGAACCCAGGGCTACACATATGCTAGGCAATTGCTCTACTACTGAGTTGAACCTTCAGCGGTCTATTATTTTTTTTTAATTTTGAGACAGAGTCTTGCTAAACTCTGCAGGCTGGTTTTGGCCTTGAACATGTGATCCTCCTGCATTAGACTCCTGAGTTGCTGGGATTACAGGCATGCTTCATACCTGAACATATCAAATTTTATCTTTATAATATTCTTAGGGAGTATGGTAAAATTACTACATCCATTGTACTGATGAGGAAACAATTTGACATAGACATAGGTAAATGATTTTTCTGCAACCATCAAGGAAGGTTGCTTCACGGGTAGAAATAGAATTTAAAGGTTTCTGAATCTCAGCATGACCATATCTTCTTCTTATATGTAGCTTATTTCTGGGAAGTGAGAATTCATATTTTAAACAGTAGACTATTTTCTGATAATCAGGAAATGACATTTTGTCTTTTCTAACAACCAGCAAGCCTGCAGCCTTAGCCCTGAGGTATCCGATCCTGTCAGATCTCAGAAGCTAAGCAGGGTCAGGCCTGGTTAGTACTTGGATGGGAGGCCATGTGGGAACACCAGGTGTTGTAGGCTTGGGAGAAGGACCTGGTAACCCATTCCCAAAAATCCATCCGCCATTGAAAACCCTATGAACAGCAGAGAAGCACTGACTATAGTGTTTCGCCTGTTGTACTTAGGGTCTCTATGAGTCAGATACTGACTGGACAGCACCTAACAACAACAAGAACAACAACCAGCAATACCTGAGTTAATTTTAGTTGAGTCCTTGTAGAATACTGCTTGGACAAATGAAGCAACAGTGACCAGAGAAATTACTCTTTAGATGGAACATATGTGTTATAGAGACTCTAGGTCAAACATCTGCTTTTTCAGATAGATAAATGCCATCTGTGGACTAGTGTTTTGATTCGAAAGTATAAACGGCCACATACTATATATGTTATGTGAAGCTTAGGTAAAGCTACCTAAGTCATATAGTAGTTATATTTTAAATCATATTGTCACCAATTAATCCTTGCCAACTTTAACATTTGCAGGGACAGTGGCATTTGTTGGCATATAGATAATATTATTAATGTAAAGATTTATTTACATGAAGTTCATACTCCACTCTGATGAGGAAAATACTATTATATTATTGCTAATAACGAAGATATAAAGGTGACTCATTTTAGTAATATAATACTAACTGGATGAAGAAATTTTCATTTGGAGCTCCCAGACTCACCTCGTACTTAAAATTCCACTTTGTTATCTAAGTTTCTATACTACTGCCTGACACTCTGGTCTACTAGTCTTACTACAATGCTGTCAGAGAAATTTGTCTACATAGTTAAGAGTAAGGTTTTGTTTTTGTTTTGTTGTACTTGAGGGTTGAACTCAGAGTCTGACACATACTTTGCAAGTGCTCTAACTAACACTGGGCTGCAGCCACAGCTCAGTTTTTATTTTTATTCAGAGTCTTGCTAAATTAAGCAGGCTGCCTCTGACCTTGAACTAGTAGTGATTTCCACCTCCCAAGTCACTAAAATCTACAAGTGTGAGTATCTTTTCAATACAGCTCATTTTCTTAATTACTGTTCCAAGAAGTAAGCAAGAATAGAATGTGCTTCTTAAAAAGTAAAATGTTGGCCCGGCGCAGTGGTGTAGCCTGTAATCCCAGCAGCTTTGGAAACAGAGGTGGGAGGATCAAAAGTTCAAGAACAGAGGCAGTCTGAGTAACTTAGCCTTATGGAGACCCTGTCTCAAAAAGTATTAAAAAAATGGGGGGGGGGGTAGTGCAGCTCAGTGGTCCAGCACTTGCAAAGCATGCAGGTGCTAGGCCCTGGGTTCAACCCCCAGTACCGCATCTGGGTTCTGTATAATATACAGATTAATTCTCACTGATAAGATACAAAAGATTTAAAATCTGACTAGTGAAAAAAAGGAAAAATAATGAATTGAGATAAGATGTAACCTTCATGGAAAAGAGAAGAACACACATCCACAAAACAAAAGTTTTCTGAATGTCCTTCCTAGTAATTTTCAGGTAGGTAATTCAAGGAAAGTAGTCTCTGCTCTGCTCTCTCCAGTTGCTCTTAGTTACTTTACTTTTGATAATCATAGGATTTTAGCAACATTTCTTTTCCATGCCTCTATATGTCTTACGATAAACACACATATTTAACCCAATATCAGGAATATACCATAGTGTTTATGTCCTAGCTGAAGTCACTGTTTACATAGTTCTCAAATTGATCAGAGTAATAATAAAAAGGAGAAAAACAATGTTTACTTTGCTCTGTATTACTGAGATAGGAAAAAAAATCTATATGTTTCAAGTTGAATTTTAAGTGATCACACATAGATGCTGGGGTTCTATTTCAATAAACAAATGAACCCTGATATCAGAAAGCATTTCATTTGTGTTGGATCAAAATGAGAGTTAAAGGTAAACACAAAGATAAAAAGACCCACACATTTAAAGAAACAAATTTATATTACAGCCAGAAAGATAATTTTTTTCTTTATAAAATGAACAAAATTGTATTTATTATTTAACGTAGTACATCATCAGTGTATGCCATTATTGTAATATTTTGTCTGGAAGGGTAATGAACATGAATTTAAGAGGGAGTGATTTTAAAGCTTCAAATAATGATCTGTCTGTGATCTTTGTTTGATATTATTTTAAGCTGTTCAAAATTTTCTGGCGCTCAATTTCTTTCCATATATATATAAATGACTATTTTACATGAGTAGTAATCATTTCATTAAAATATATAAAATATGTACATTTTGATTGCTAACATAGACATTGCTATTGATATTTTTAGTGTTACCATTTTAGAAATGGGGGCTGGGATTTAGCTTAGTTGGTAGAGCACTGCTCTGCAGTCTCTGAGGTCCCGAGTTTGATTCCCAGCACCGCAAAAATGGGAGAAGGATGTGGCAACCCACTCCCAAGGCAATCCCGAAACAATCTGCCATTGAAAACCCTATGAGGGTCGCTATGAGTCGCACATGACTCGACAGCACCTAACAACAAGAACAATTCTAGAAATGACAAACAGGTTAGTTATATATTCTGTTTACTTTCTAAAGGGAATTATTTATTTTTATGATATTATTATTATTGATATGCTGGTGGATTAAATCCAGGACACAAACAACTGAGCCGCACCCCTAGAAAAACTGTGAATTTTTTATTGGTTGTTTGTTTTGTTTTGCTTGAAACAGGGTCTCATAAAGTACGCAGGCTGCCTCTGGCGTCAAACTCGTGGTCCTACCTCCTCAGCCTCTCAAATTGCTGAGATTATAAGAGTGTCCCATGGCTCCCAGCTGAGCATTATTTTAATAGAAGGAGATTTTTTTTTTCAAAATCTGATTGAAACAGTCTAAAATTATATAGCAGAAATTTTGATATTCAATTGCCCTTTAAATCTGTGAAATTTCATTGAAGAATTCATGATTAAGCTAAAATTTCTGGTTAAGAAACTCTGGATGGGTATTTATAAAAGCCAGAGATGTTGTTGTTGGATGCCATCTAGTTGGGTGCAATTCATAGCTACCTTTATAGAGTTTTCAAAGGCTGATTGCTTTGGAATTGCTTCGGGATTGGATTGCCACATCTTTCTCCTATTTTTGTGGTGCTAGGGATTGAACACTGGTCCCCAGAAAATGCAGCACAGCACTCTACCAACTGGGCTAAACTCCAGCCCGAAAGTCAGAGATACAATGTCTATTTTTGAAATGGTGATTAACTGTAAAAAGAAAATGTGGTGCTTCCAGTAGCTGGACCACTCCAAATCTAACAGTAGCAAAGTAAGTATTTAAAACTGGAAAGCACCATAAGTCATAAATAGACAAACACTCACACACATTTACATTTTTATGGCAAGTAAAACTATTCAGTTTCACAAACAGGGTCAATTTGTGTGCATTTTGATTATGGCATGTTATGAATGGTTTTAGTTATTTTTTATGTTTAATCCCTTTCATTAATATGTATTAAATGTACACAAAATATTGTTAATTTTTTAAAGAAAGGTAAAGGAAAAGAGTAAATAAAAGCATTTTTAAGTTTATTTAAATAAATCAAAGCACTATAGAAAGAAACAATGACCATATCCAACACTTAATAGTTAAATGGGGTATGACTTGTAGACACAAATTTATTTTAGATAAAAACCCCATTTTATGAAATATGAATTACTTTTGACTTTACTAATCTTTACTTTTAAATTTAAGTGATTAAAATAAATTAACTTTTGTCAAGCACTTGTTTCCTTTATGTTTTTTGCTTCACCAATAGGGAAAGAATAATTGGGAAATAATGGAAATATCATCTATTTCCATTTTCCCAGTCCTGCTAATCCTTGAAGCTCAGCTCAGATTAAGTAAATTACTTTAGTAAGTGTTATGTTGAATTTATTTTGTAAAACTTGTTTCCGTAACAGTTCATACCTTTAATATAGATCACACATTAACTGTATGAGTCTTGCTTGTAAGTCCCAAGTCTGGGAGAAGTGTTTTTCTTAAGTATGGAAATAGTGACACATGTGTACTCTCAAGAAACTTATAATAATCATTGAAAAATCTTTCACCTTGGATATAATATAATAATTCATATCTTTAAAGTAAGTATTATACTATAGTTTAATTATAAACTTATTTGTAAATATTCCCCAGTAGTCAACCTTTTAGTGTCCAGAGACCGCAGGTGTCATTTCACACTGTGTGCCAAGTAAAAGCTCACTGCCTGTTACAAAGTAAGTGTCACATATTTATAGAAAGGGTAAGTAAAAAGCCTTCACACATTATAAAAATTCCTGCAGATTACTTTTTGCCTTTGTTCTTTTGTAACACATCTAAAACCTTGAAGATCATTAACCACTGTAATTTGTTAAATGATGAAATAAAGCTATGTTCTTTAAAAGACTCTATACAAGACTTTATTCAAGGTATATTCTTATTCCATGATCATTTCCATTTTATATTTAAATAACTGAAATGGACTTTCACTAAGAAAGATATTTTAAAAGAGGTGATTTCATTTGTTGTTGGGTGCCCTCCAGTCATGTCTGACCCATAGGAACTCTTATAGGGTTTTCAATGGCTGATTGTTTCGGGATTGCCTCAGGAGTGGATTGCCACGTCCTTCTCCCATTTTTGTGGTGGTGGGAATCTAACTTGGGACCTCAGAGACTGCAAAGCAGTGCTCTACCAACTGAGGTAAATCCCAGCCTGCTTTCATTTAGAAAGTGAAAAAGTGTTCTCATTGGTATTTTTGCTGTTGTTGTTGTTAGGTGCCGTAGAGTCGGTATCCAACTCATAGCAACCCTCATAGGGTTTTCAATGGCTGACTGTTTCAGGATTGCCTTGGGAGTGGATTGCCAGGCCCTTCTCCCATTTTTTGTGGTGCTGGGAATTGAACTCGGGACCTCAGAGACTGCAGCGCAATGCTCTACCAACTGAGCTAAATTGTTTATTTAAAGAAAGGGAAATTAAGTTAGGTATATAAATACAGAAATATATGCATACATTATATACTACACAGACACTTATATTCTACCTATATGTATATATTGAAAGTATTAAAGTATATATGCACATTTATAAATTTATTTTGCTGAATATATGGAGGAGATAAATTAATAAACTTTTTCTTTATAGGTTTATTTTAATTTCTGTTTTTTTCCTACTTACTTGTTTATAAAATACAGTCCATAGACTGTGCTGGAAATCTTAGAGGTTAACATTTCAAAGCTACATGTAGGAAGCAGTGCCAAACAAAGAAAGCTATATTTTACACATGATGATAATATACTGTGGACAAAAAATAAACATTGCACGATATGTTCATTTTTATGGAGATACTTTTAACAACCTATTGACCGGTTATAATGTACTTGCCACTGTATGAAGGACTGCACCATGATTTACCTCATTTACTTTATATACCATCTCTATAGAATATTGTGATAATTTATGTCCAAGTTGTATTAAAGAAGAAACACAAGCACAGTGAGAAGAGGGAATTTTTCTCAGGCTTCATCTTTGATAACTGGTTCAGCTTGAACTCAATCCCAGAATGTTTGACTCTGATTCAGGCTTCTGACCACTGTCCAACACATATAACTGAAAACACTATATTATCTAATATGGAAATAATTCACAAATCTAAAACATTAACAGGGACTAAATATGTTATGAGAAATGTATATGTTTTGCCCATAAAAACTCCTGCATCAACTTCAGTTTATTAGTCTTATTAAAATGACAGTTTTAAAGGAAAATATGTTTCAAAACAATTCAAATACGGTCATTGCTTATAGGTATCACTGACCTAATATGCAAGACTTGATGAAGCAGTTCATCACCTGCCTCTGTAATTTTGTCAGTAATATGTAGAAATATACTCACCCTAATATGTGATGTTGGATATCTTTCACAACAATTAAACATGTTATTTAGTGAAATTCTGTTGTATCTTTGTAAGAATAATCATTTGCTCTAATCACATTTTTAAGTCATTACAGAATGATAGTTCTAATTTTATATAAACTTTGTTTTATGAATTTGTAATCTTGTAGCAAATTAAGAATTAAAGACAAAGTGAAAAATAACGTGCAACCTTCATTATTTCCTAGTTCATGTAATTTTAGAAGCAGAAGTTTCTAAATTTTTATTGAGATAGTCAATTCTACAAATAGAGAGTGTCTATATTTTCTAGGTGGGCTGGGGTTTAGCTCAGTTGCTATAACGCTGTGTTGCAAACTTGGAGGACCCAGGTTCCATCCTCAGCACGACAAAAGTGGGAGAAAGACGTGGCAATCTACTCCGAAGCAATCCCAAAGCAATCAGCCATTGAAAACTCTATGAAGGTCGCTATGAGTGGGACTAAACTTGATGGCACCTAACTCTGAAGTACAAAATGAACTTATGACTTACAGTATATTGATAAGTAGAATGTGTTCTATTACTTATAGTATCATTTAATTATGTCCATGTTTGGTTTTTTTGGCTATTCATCTGGTCTGTGCCTTTTATAGACTATAAATTCAAAAATTAAAAGTATTTATCTTTCTTTTTACTTTCAAGTCAACAAAGCATAATTAAAACTGTCAATACCTTCTCAATAAATTGATGTTTGACTTGATTACATTGATGGAGAAAAAAGGTTGAAGTTTTAGTTACGGTTGAAAATGAATTTTCAAAAAGTTATAATTGGCAGTTTTATGTTAGCCAAAAAAATAATAATAAGATAAATAAAGGTCCCACAAGAGATTCCCGAGACAAGGCAGTCTTTGTTCTACGGAAGAAAAGCTAATATCCAAAAGAAGATTGTCAACAAAAAGTGTGCCAAGAAACTTTTCAGATAAAGTTAGTGTAACTGTCTAGCACACATTAATAGCACATAGGAAACTTACAAAATACAGAGACCTACACCCTACCCCATGTGTTTTTAAGTCAAAATCTCTATATGTGAAACTTTTTTTGTTTTGTTTTGTTACGTGCCATGGAAACATCGGAAGTAGTGTATCATAAATGAAGAATATAAGCTTAAATATAAAGAAAATAGGGTTGGAGGTATATATAGCTCAGTAGTAGAGTGTCTCTGTGGCTTAGCTGAGACCCTATGTTCAGTCTTTAGCACTGAAAAAGTAAAAAGGAAAAAAGAAAAAAGAAAAAAAAATCAGAAGATATATATTTTATCGACAGAAACTTGACCATATGTATATTTGTACAAGAATTTTATTGCACATAATTTTTATTATAAAAAAGTGCACAGTTGATGACTTCAATGTCATCAATAGAGAGAATAAAAATATTATTTTCCATTCATTTCTATATATGTTGTCAAGTGTCAGCGAGTTGGTCGCAACTCATAGTGATCCTATGTACAATAGAGCAAAACACTTTCCAACACTGTGCCATGTCTAGCACTATTGTCAGTACTTTTTTGCTATTCATAGGGCTTTCAATGATTGATGTTTCTGGGATTGTTTCAGTAGTGGGTTGCCAAGTTCTTCTCCCACATATCTATATATAAGGCAACTAAAAATTGGTTTAGATTTTTATAAAATAATCTAATCTGGTTAGACTTCCAAAGTATATAGTTACATAAAGGAATGTTAAGAATGTTTCTGTGGGTATTCATATGACTCTGTTCACATATGAGGAAAGGTCAGACATATGTAAAACAAAGAAAATTAAATGGGACTGAGGGGCTTAAGGATTCTGAGGTATAGAAAACACTAAAAGAAAAAACAAAACTACAGCAAAATAAGAAATATTTAAGGCAAAATAAAAATGAACATAAAATACTTTCCTGATCCAAACTTATACACATTTGCATTTAGGTATCATTTTGGAATATTTTACATAAGTACAAGGTAATCACAGCACTATGAGAGAACATTTGCACTTTTGCAATCTATTTTTAGGGGCCTACAAATATTTTCAATAAAGAATCAGAAACAAAAGAATTTAAGCTTTGGAGACCATACAATCCCAATAAAGACTAAACAACTCCTCCCCTGTAGTGCAAAAGTAGCTGTTGATGATTCTCCATAAACAAATGGGTTTAGATGAGGTCCAAAAGAATTTTATGTATAAAAAAAAGGCAGTGGGTCAAACTTGCTATAAGGCCATAGTGTGGTTACTTTTATTCTACTTGTACAAAAAGAAAAGGATGATGATTATTGTCCATACTCTAAGGGAAAGTGCCAAAGGGGCTAATTACCAACAAAGAAGAAGTCTATTTGCATATAAACTGCAATTTGAATGCAGAATTTTCTACTATTATATTATTACTTGTCTAAATTAATGTAGTCATTCTAGTTATTTTCTTAGTGGGAGCAAGTAATGGAAAAATTAAAATTCTGTCACTAAAGATCTAAGATTGTTCATCATTAGGCCCCTTCAGTCTGAACATGCTATTTTTTTCTTTTCCCTGAGCATTTGAAATTTTTTCTCTGTTGAGCTTTCTAAAACAGTTCTGAGATGCTTAAAGAAGTTAATTAATGAATGTACATTTCTATGATCTCAAATAGAAAATGTATCTTCCTTATTTTGCTAAAACAAGTGAACAATGCCCTGGGGTAAAAGTGAAAAATACTTGATTAAATTTATAAAAAGTAAGGTCTTTGATACAGGTAGCGTCCATGAAGCTAATTCTCCCTTAGCCTATGAAAGGGGCAGTGAAGTCTATTTATCTAGGACACCAGTGTACTCTAATGAGGTAATACATTGTAGGATAGTCTGGAAGACTTTGGAGCAGAATTACACAATTTGGAACAATTTCAAGGAAAAAATATATAATTAATCTCTTCATGACAGAACCGGTAGAGCATTTCTTGGGGACAGGGGTGAATACAGAAAACTATGCAAGTGAAAATGAGATGACAAATAAATGTACATAAGGGAAACACATGTTTACTCAAGAAAGGAAATAGAATTATAGTTCACTAATTGAATCTTAAGTGAATTCTACTCCCATAAGCCTACTCATATAAACATTCATCATTAATATAATTAAAAATAGGTGTATCCTTTCATGGAAATGATGAGAAAGTAGTGAGCTTTAAGAGAGTGAAATACTTATATACATAAGGGAAATATAATTGTACTTATCTAAAAGTAGATAAAGCAAGGAAGATCATTTCATATACATTATTTACAAATTTTAAGTTTACCATTGAGAAAATATTCTTAAAGTGTAAACATTTTTGGCTTTAAAGAGGACTAAAAATTATACATGAGGAAACAGAAAGATTTGAGATTAACTGTATACTTTGGATAAAAATTATTTCCTCTATAAATTGGGTCACCAATGAGAACTTCTTCTTGTTAGGTGCCATGGAGTCAAGTTGGATTCATAGCAGTCCTCTTATACTTCTATAATTCCATAAATTGCCAAAAAATACTGTGATTGCAATAAGGTGCCAGATAGTTGGAAAATTGCTCTGGTGAAAAGTGTACTGATTGCAAAAGTACATTTTTCTTTTAGCTTCATTATAAAGCTACATATTCAACCCCCACATTACTTGTTATTATAAACTCTACACCTATGAATAGGTTGCTATATCATAATCCTTTCACATATTTCTTCCAAATTGAATAAAGGTAGATTGAATACTTGAACTAAAAATAAATTATTACAAATCAGTTTTTATATAGAAACATGCCAGAATCATACCAGGTTCTGAAAATGGTAGGAAAAGTGTAGACATGACTTAGGAGTGCTTACCAAATATACTCGTTCTTTAATAATATAGATGATAATAGCATTGGAGTTCTTATGGAAACTGTTCAAAAATGAAGAATATAAAAGGTCTGCAGACCAATCCTATGAGAAAAGCAATTCCAAGGTGGTGGTTTCTTCAAAGCATCACCTAGTCACTATCAGAGTGCCCTCTGGAGGCCTAGGCCAGTAATTCTAGTCCCTTTTCATTTGCAAATGAATAAAAACAATAGAACTTCATTCAATTTCTAAAAGAATCTTTTCAGTCACTGGCAGCAGCCTGGCAACAGTAATTTGCAAACCCTGCCCTTTATTAAAATTCATTGTTGCTTTCAGAGTTAGAGAACTATAATTTGAGAGATTTGAGCAAGACCAAGAAGAAATAACATTTTATATAATCATTTTCAAGAGCGACTATATAATTAAACACATGTGCAATTAATTTTAAGCAAAAACAGCAGCCATTATGCAGTGGAAAGTTGCTTTATACTAGCCCTGGTTTATAGTAACAGAATGGATATGATGTTAAGTGTTACAATTTGGCATGATTCCAGTAAATTTACAATTTCATGAAAGTGCCATCAGTAGAGCATTGTTTTCGAGTTACTTTACTTCTCTCTAGCTTTGTGGCTCTGTTTTTAGTAGCAAAACATGGTATATTAGAGTGCCATTTGGGCTACAGCTGTAGGGTATGTAGTATCAATAAATCTATTTTGAAATATCTTTTATAAGGTAAAAAAAACACTTAACTGGAGAAAAAAGTATATGAAAAATTGTCTTTTCCATTCCTATTATATAATTAATTAAAACCATAAGTGAATAAATTATGCAACAGCTTGATTTACACAGGATAAAATAAAAATTAGAATTCTTACTATAAAAGGTTTTTTTTTTAATTCAGTTTTTAATCTCAAAAAGTGATATCATGGCTCTTTGCACAGTGCTTAGGTTTAGTGTCAAAGTTCAGAGGCATGGCCATCTTGAAAACATTATGATATTAAGTAATTCTTACAAAAACTCCATTTGAATGCCTAATATTAAATGAATGAACAAGTTTTTTTGACACATTCCTTGGTAATATACATTATCATTAACGAACAACAAAAGGATCATACAATTATACACACCAACAAACAATTTATGTCTTTGCTCAAGATTTAGGTAATGTTTAACTTAGATCATTCTGAGACATCTAACAGTACAAAAGAATGGTTGAGTATAGCTCTGATCATAATTGTGAAATTTGGCATTTCCAGTTTCAATTAACCTTTGATAATGAACTATATGAGGGTTTTACAATTATTTAATATGTGAGGACAATGATTAGAAAATGAAGGCAACTATGTTCTCAGTGAACTTCACGGCATCACTGAAATGATGCCAGCAGAAATTCAGAAAATAAAGAACTAGAATACCCAGCTTTGAAATAAAAATTAGATTATTCAGCCTTTTAGAATTTTTGCAGCAGGAAAGATGTGATCCATAAATAAACCACATCAAAATATTTAGAGACCTGCCTCCAACTTGATAGTAGATTTTGCTTCCTTGTCAGATCTCTACTTCAACCTAATTAATTCAGCTAGCATCCACTTAGCATTTTCTAGATGCCAGACATTGCACAATGCACTAAGAACTACTGGTGAACGGAATCGTTACAGCCCTTGCCCTGAAGACATTTTAATTCTTCATAAATAATAAACAAGTAAATGTCAAGTTCAGTAATTATTTTCCATAAACACTACTGAAGACTAAGAATTTAAAAAAAAATAAGAAAAAGTCTATTTGAGGAAGTGACATTTAAGGGGAGGCTGGAAGAGGTACCATTTAATGTGAGGCTGGAAGGAGGGAGTAATTATAAGACTGGATTTGTTTTGTTTCAAGAAACTGGAAGCCACCCTTTTAGCTAGAGTAGAATACATTCTAAAACCAGGACACCTAGGCATTTTAGGCAATACATAGCATTATGAAAGAAAGATGTCAATTGGAAGTTAAAGTGGGAGTGCTACTCTCTACTATAACTTTTAAGATCATCATTCTTGCTGTGTAGACAGAGAGGCTAGAATGGAAACAGGCTGACCAAGCAGGAGCAGATCACAGCATCCAAGTGAGAGATTTTGGTGGTTTCAAATAAAGTGTAATCAGTGGAGATGGAAAGAAGGGAACAGATGTGGGATGTATTTTGTGGGTAGAAATGGTGGGATTTGTAGATAAATTGATAAAGGAGAGAGAGGTGTCACAGAAATAAGGATGACTCCTAACTTTTTCCTTTCAACATCTAGAAAGTTGGTGGTGGTGGTTACTAAAGATGGCAAAGACTGAGGAGAAAAGCATGAAGTACATTTTGGACATGTTAACTTTTAAATGCCCATGAAGTGTCTAAACAGAAATGTTCAACAGGAAGGTGGGGGTAGAAATCTGAAGTACAGAGAAGGAATTGGGCTGGGGAAAATCTTGCAAGTTGTCAGCATATAATCAAGTACTGTTCTCATTACTTATGTTAACAACTAAGGCCCTTCACCTGATAGAGCAGCTCCAGCCATGAAAAGGAGCATTTTCAGCTCTAAATATTTCCCTCTTTTTTCCTAATCTCTAACAATTCATTATTATGCGTTCCGTTTTTTCCAGAGCTGAGTAAATTTATAGAAATTATTATATTTTTCGTAGTGATGAGATGCAGCATGAAGTAATGGGTAAAAATTATTCCCCTCACATAAAAACTACACCCACTGTTTATTACCATTGTGGCTTTGGACAGTCTGGTCCTTGGCTCTAAGCCTCTGTTCTCTCACCTTTCATGAAAATAGGTAGCTGGCGATATACTCTGGACTTGGAAAATAGGTGTGTATATATTTTGTGGCAGGGAAATCTAACTTAAAATATATTACAGGAAAAGAATGGTAAAGTAGTTTAACATGAGGGCATCGGACCATGACTTAAAGTGTTATCCTATGCAGATCACATGTGTATACTTGTTTCTGTTAGGTGCCGTCTTGTAGGGTCTGACTCATGGTAATCCTAAATACAACAGAATGAAACACTCCCAGACACTATGCCATGCCTGGCACTATGTCAGTGCTTCTGTGCTATTCATAGGATTTTAAATGGCTAACTGTTTCAGGAAAGGGCTGCCAGGTCCTTCTCCCATTTGTATGCTAAAAAGCATTTTATTTAAAAATAACAGGCACAGTAATGAATACAGATAGCTTAACAGTAATCCTTATGATACTAGTTATTCTCTATGATGCATAAAAGCTAATTCTAAAATTTTATGCATAGATCCTGTCACTTGGATAATACTTTCTGCTTAAGAGTCTTGAATATAAATTTTATGCAAGCGTGTACACCTTTAGCTGACCTTGAGAGTTATCTAAAAGATTAATTTATGTGTAATGGCCAGTCTTTTAGCCACTGATCACATTTTGATAAATAGCTATTAGGAAAAGAGAATATAAATGAACTGTGGTCAAGATGCTGTTGTTTTCAGTTGCAAATACATAAATATATGTATATGCAACTTAAAATATACACATATATAAAGTTAATTCCATCATCAAGATAAATTTACTTCCAGGTAGCATAATGGAAGTAATATGTAATACTCAACTTATATTGAAATTGAAAACTGGAAAGAAGTAATTTATTATAATCAGAAAACTCAATAGTTGACTTGGATGCTTACAGGTAAGTAATTTCAGATTATAGTGTCTTTGACGCTGGCTCTGTTTAATGATTATGAGTATATTGATAATGCAGAATATTATTTCATATGAAAACAAGATATTAACTAGACAAATTGGCAAATAAGCTGCAGTTTCTGAAATGGTGAGCAGAAAACCTTAGTAAGGCTACTATGGTTAACACTTTCACAGGTTCTATAAGGCAGAAATTAGCAAATAACTCAAAACTACTTTTTCAAGACAATTTAAACAATTATTTAGTCTATCCAAAAACATGTTTAATACTAAGTTAAGATGCAATGATGTGATTCAGGAAAAATATATATCTTCTGAATTAGAATATGAAGTGAAATGAAAAATATATTTAAAAACATTGTTCAAGGACCATCTGTCAATTTTGTACCTAGTCTATATAGAGGGAAATTCAACACATTCCCTAAGATAGACATTTTATTATCCCTTTTTGCAGAGAAGCATGCAAAAGCAATACATATTCAATATTTCCTTTTATTAAGAAACCAGGATCAATCCTGAAATAGTTTGGATTTCTTTTCTAAAGGGCAACATTCAAAATCTGAAAACTAAAATGCCCCTACCCACCCTTTTTTTGTTTTGGTATTGGGAGTTGAACCCAGGGCCTCACGCTTGAATGCTTTGCAAGTGCTGGACCATTGAGCTGCATCCTCAGCCAAATTTTTTGTTTTGTTTTGTTTTTTACCTTTTGAGACAGGGTCTCATTAAATTATGCAGACTACCTCTGATCTCAAACTTGAGATCCTCCTACCTCCACCTCTGGAGTCACTGGGATTACCAGGCATTTGCTACCATGCCGGGTTTAAAATGTTCCCTTTATTATAATAAAATACCTTTAATTGAGATTTTGTATATATTTGCTCTAAATAATCATGACAGACACTAAAATAAAATAAAACCAAACTTAATTTGATTATTGCACCATTTACAAATGAAAAACATGAAACTTTACATCTCTGCAAAATAAATTTCTATCAGTTTTTAAACCTAATAAGTTTAGTCCATTATAACATTTGGACAGAAATGACTTATTTTACATATAATAGATTATGTGATTTATTTGAGGGAGAGTTAAGAATTATCCTAATGTGAGCCACTGGTGATGACTGAAGATGTCTTTACAGATTACTCAGAATTTAACAGTTGATGGCACATGTGCACAAGAATTGTGATATTTGTAAGTAATAATAGATATACAAGTATCAGGCAATATGTTGGGCAGGGTTAGGCAGGGTGCTAGCATATTATCAACACAATATCATAAAATCCTCCTAAAAACTATACATGGTCATAATTATTTGCAATTTATACATGTGAAAGTTAGAGCTCATGGAGAATGAGTGACTTGTCAAAGGTCACTCATCTTATAAAGGGCACAATAGAATGGAAATCTATGTCAGTCTCAACTACAATTCCATACCAGTAACCACTGCATAATAACGATTTACAGTTTGTATTGATCTTTAAGGCATGTGGACATAAATAGATATTCATGTGATGACTATTTCAATATTAAATCACACATTTTACTGTATTTAGACAATAGGAAGAGCTACGTTTATAAAGAGTCTATAGTCTTACCAAATGTAGGTATGTGACACTAATGATTAGTTCCCCTGTGGTGTTTCCTCAGGAAATAGAATTTGTATAAAATCAAACCCTCCAATTAATTCTGTCCACATAGAACACTAACACTATGGTAAATGCTGTTATTGTTAGATGCTATAGAGTTGGATCCAACTCATAGTGACCCTAAGTACAGGAGGATGAAAAACTACTTAGCACTATGCTGTGCACACAGTCTTTTTATGTTCGAGCCCATTGTTGCAGACACTGTGTGTTTTTCTTATTTTGAGTCAGTCCACATTAGCAAAAGGAGTTCCTAGGGGCTTTACTCCATTCCTGTCATTAAGATTTACTCTACTTTGAGGAAGCAATTCTTCCCCAGTTGTTTCTTGAAAGCCTTCCAGCCTAGGGGACAAGGCTCATTTTCTGGTATTTGACTGTGCTTCTCTGCTATTTATAAGGTTTTCAATGGCAAATTGTTTGGGGAGTGGGCTGCAAGATTTTCTCTCTTGTAAGTAGTTAAATTATTGAATATATATCAAATAATTGGTAGAGCGCTGCGCTGCAGTCTCTGAGGTCCCCAGTTCAATTCCCAGCACCGCAAAGATGGGAGAAGGACCTGGCAATCCACTCCCAAGGCAATCCCGAAACAGCCATTGAAAACCCTGTGAGGGTCACCATGAGTCCCATACCGACTCGATGGCACCTAACAACAACAACAACAACTTATAATTATGAAGATTATGTTGTAAGAACGTTTGATATGCACAAATATTGACAGAAAAAGAATGCATAAAATACTCTGTGCTATATGAGTTTTTTTGCAGTACTAGGGGGTTGAATCCAGTACCTCATGCATACTAGCCAACAGTTGTACCACTGAGTTGCACCCCCAGTCCCTTTTTCATATTTTTCATTTTGAGACTAGATTTTACTAAATTGAACAGGCTGCCTCTGTGCTCGAACTCACAATCTTCCTGCTTTAGTCTCTTAAACCTCTCAGATTACATGTATGAGCCACAGTGCCCAAGTAAATGGTCTTTTTTATTTTTGATGTACATATTTCCATAGGAAAGCCTGAATATAAGCACATCTTGCTGATTATTTCTGCATGGTATAATAGTGTCTGTTTTTTTTAAAAAAGGGTTACTGTAAGTTAAAGTTTTTTTTTCTATTATAGATATTCATTATGTTTTAAGTAGACTCAATGCTGTAACAATAATATTAATAGTATGTTGTTGTTAGGTGCTGTCGAGTCAGTATCCGACTCATAGCGACCCTCTGTTCAACAGGGGAAACACTATTGTCAGTGCTTCTCTGCTGTTCATAGGGTTTTCAATGGCAGATTGCTTTTTGGGAGGGGGTTGCCAGGTCCTTCTCCCAAGCCTACAGCTTCTGGTGTTCCCAGGTGGTCTCCCATCCAGGTACTAACCAGACCCGACCCTGCTTAGCTTCCGAGATCTGACGGGATCGGATGCCACAGGGCTACAGCTGCAGGCTATTAATAGTATATGCAGATAAAATTTGGGAACAAATAATTAAACTAGCATTTTAACATGAATTCATTATTTATAAATTCTTATCTTCTGTAATTTTATACTCGCCATCTGCAGTCTGTTTTTTTAATATCATAGGAGCATAATTTTGTATAGAAGAAGATATTATTACCACTCAATTTAATCAGTAAGTGGCTAGTGAGCACTTTTTATGTTCTATATTATGAGCTATAATATAATAGTGGAGTCAAGCATGTTGGTACACATCTGTAATCTCAACACTTGGGAGGCTGAGGCTGGAAGATCACAATTTTGAGGCCAGATTGGGCTATAAAGAAGTTCCAGGCCAGCCTAGACTATGGAGTTTCAAAATAAATTAAGAAAATGATAATAATAATAATAATAATAATAGTAACAACAACAACAACATCAACAACAATTGCTCATGTAGACATGTATCATGCTCTAATGGAACCTACATGCAAGAAGAAAAAAATCTCACAGAGCCATTAAAATACTTATCTGATGTCACACAACCTGAGTTGTAGGGCCCAAGCTAGATTTCAGATCTTCTTTACATCACTTTAATTCAAGTTTTAGGAACATACTTACACAAACCAGTAGAGTAGAAAGTAATTATATAGGCTTAAATTGAGAGTGTTATAAATATCTGGAAGATTTGAGGCTTTTGCACTTGGAAATAAGAAACAATTCCAGGTTGTGGAACTAATTTTAACTAATAAGAAGCTAGTTTGCCATTTGCATGAGACTTTATTTTCTCTAATTGAGGAAGCCTTCTAGCTGTTTTCTTTGTCATTAGTCTCCTTCTGTGATTCCCATTCAGTTCTCTGTTGTAGTTGTATTTTTAAAACATACTCCTAGTCTTCCATAACTTTTGTGACAGTTTTCATGTACTCCACTGATTTACTGCCTAAAATCTAAATTAATCAATAATATTTACAAATGTCTTCACAAACTAGCCCCAATTATATTTATACCTTTGGTTTCTTTACTGCGTGATCACATGCTCTAAATTTCATTTATGCCAATATGTCTACCTTTCTCAATAAAACTTGCATTCTCATACCTCCTTCTGAGTAGCCTTTTCTTCCATCTTTACCAACTGAACCTTTATGTATAATGTAATAGCTAGTTTGAATATGTTTTTCTGATTTTTCTAAGTAAATTGAATTGTTTTGTTTCTTTACTTCCTTCCCCCCTACTTCCCTCCTGCCCCCTCTTTTCCCACGGCCCTTCCCATATGACTCAACCATCACTTATTGTATGCAAATGTACACTAGGGTCTCTTCTACTGGAGAGTAAGTGTCTACAAGGCAGAGAGCATTTCTAGAAAGACACTGAACCACAGAGATACAATAATGAGTAATGGATAAATTGAGAATATTAATAATTTATAGATGTGAATAGATAAGAAGTATATGGGCTATGGTTGAGTATCTGTTTTCTCTTTTCTTCTTTCTTGATCCTTTTCCAATTTGAGAATAATCATCCTCATCAAACATGGATCAAAATAGAGTGTTTATTATGCTATATTTGAAATGGAAGCCATACTGAGTCCAGGGTGTAGATTCATACACTCATTCACAAACTGAACATATAGGTAAGAGCAAGGGCCTTACCAGCATCTTCACTCTGAAGAAAAGAGAAGGAAGGAAGGAAGGTAGGAAGGGAGGGAGGGAGGGAGGGAGGGAGGGGGGAGGGGAAGGGAATAAGGAGGGAAGGGAAGGAGGAAGGCAGGAAGGGAGAAAGCGAGAGGGAGAGAAGCAGGGAGGGAAGGTGGGAGGGAGGACAGAAAGAAATAAAAAACATTTGCAGGTTAATTGATCAAGACAGGACAAAATGAAGCATATGAAGAATTCAATAAATCTCCCATGAAGTGCAAAGTGACTGAAATTCCTTCCAGTTCTTATTGGAAGGTGGTGTTTTCTAATAAATGGATTCAAAATATTGAGGACAATGACACATTTGTTCATATTATAAATTGCCCATGGACATCTGTATAAGAGTTTTGTACAACTCTTCAAGAAACAGGGGCTAAAATATTAGTATTGGAGAGAGAGAGAGAGAGAGAGAGAGAGAGAGAGAGAGAGAGGGGAAGAGGAGAGGAGAGGAGAGAACTGTGTGTGTGTGTGTGTGTGTGTGTGTGTGTGTGTGTGTGTGTGTGTACACATCTGTAGTCACAACTATACTAGAGATTGAAGCAGGAGAATCATTTGAGCCCAAGAGTTCAAGATCAGCCTGGGCAACACGGTGAGACTCATCTCAAAATTAATGATTAATAATAATAATAGTAGTAATAGTAATAATAGATAGGGTTTTTTGCAAAATTCTAAACATTGAGCAAAATATATATATATATATATATATATATATATATATATATATAATATATATATACATTATTTTTAAGCTTTACTTATATAAATCTAGCATTAGGTCCCTTCTCATGATGGCTAGAAATGCAGTCTGTTGTGCTTTAGATAGCCTTCCTTTTCCATTTATCTGGAGTGAGTTCATACATAAACCCTCCAAATTATAGCTGAGATAATTAGCAAATAAATTAGAGGATGCCTCTGAAGTATTTCAAGTATATTTGTAATAAATAATTATTTGTTGTGTACCTGGAACTCTATTTTTACTAAACTTCCTGTGATTTGCTTGACAATCCAACTCACTAAAGAAAATCATAATCTTCACAGTGATGCTTGTTTTTCCTGACCCACAAATTCCATTTAATGCTCAGTTTCAAAGTACTTTCTTTGTGATTGTTAAGACCAAGGATTTTATATTTAAGCTCTTTCAATAGTTTACCTATGGTTCAGATACTTCAAAAATCATGCTTTTTCCTGAAATACAAAAGTGGTTAGCAAGTACATGAAAACATGAGAAGCACAACATAAAGAATTCTTGGAGAGAATGGCAGTGTCACAGAAATAATTCTTAGTACTGTTTGTTTTTAAGAAAGAAGAAAAAAGGAAAGAAAAGAAAGAAAGAATGAAAGAGAGAAAGGGAGAGAGAAAGAAAGAAAGAAAGGAAAGAGACAGAAAGAGAGGAAGGGAGAGAGGGAGGTAGGGAGAGGGAAGAAAGAGAAAGAAAGAAAGAAAGAGAGAGAGAAAGAAAGAAAGGAAGGAAGGAAGGAGGGAAGGAAGAAAGGAAGGAAAGAAAGAAAGAAAAAGGGAGGGAGGGAGGGAGATAGAAAGAGAGAAAGGGAGGGAGGGAAGAGAGAGAAAGGGAAGGAGGGAAGAAGAAAGAAAAAGAAAGGAAAAAAGAGCACAATAATTCTTTACAGAAAAAATATGAAAGGTAATATAACAACAATCTTAAAATTTCCTTAATATTTGGGATTACAACAGTCAAAGTAATACAGATAAGAGCAGGCAGGAGGAGGGCAATTGAAGATAGAAGAATATTTTATAATCTGTACTATACATCCAATTTAATGAATCCTATTTTATAATACATATATTACTTCACTTGAACAATGAAAAAGCTATTTGCAAACTATGTATAAACCACTGTGAAAGATTATAGCGGGATCAAGATTATGAAGGGCTACTAAAATTTATGGCAGCTCTATAAACTATCATGGTTTTTTTATTATTTTAAAAAAGTTTTAGTAGACTTTAACTTTTATAACAGTTTCACAGATTCACAGAAAAGCTGTACAGAGCTAGTACAAAAGTTCCCATCTATTTCCATCCCTCATACACTCACAGCCATCCCCCCAAAACATCCTATATCAGTGGTACATTTGTTACCTTCAGTGAGCCTACTTTGCCACATTATTATCCCTCAAAGTCAGCAGTTTACATTACATTCATTGTTGCTGTTATACATGGTATGGTTTTTATAAATGTGTAATGACCTGTATCCACTTATAATGTCAGATAAAATTGTTTTACTGCCCTAAAATTCTCCTGTGTCTTATACCCTCTACTCTTTTTAAATTCATTTCCATGTTTGTTGAATGTATGTGATATGTACAATAATACATTATATTAACAATTGGAACAAAAATAGTTGATGTCACAGTGACAGAAATATATGGAATTGCTAACAATTATATATGAATAATGTTATCGAAAGTATCTTGCAGATTTTATCTGGATTATCCCTGATGATGGGGTGGTTATCATATTCATTCGTCCTCTAACCATGAGTCATGTGTCAGTATCTTATCTTTTGCTGCTTTATTATATTAAACACTTTCTCTTGTGTAAGTATGTTAATCAGACTTTTCATCACTGACATGCTCCCAGTGTCCTACTTTCTCCAAACAGGCCCCACATTCTAATAGCCCATTTTTGAGATCTGTACCATCATGATCAAATTAACTTCTCAACAGGGCCATGAGCTGGGGATGAAATCTTCAACATATGAGCTTTTTACAGTGTATTTTATATCAAAATTACAAAAGAAGGCATGAGCAACTTAAAAATAATATGCTTTTTGTTGTAGCTCTTTTTTTAAAAGACAGTTCTTGATTCAATGAAGTTTGGTTTCCCCAATATATAGAAATCAATGAACATTCTGTAGTTTAACTGTTGCTTGATATTATTTAGACTCAAAGTGAAACAGCATATACATTCAGGTTAATTTAAATCAATCCTGTACATGGTGATCCAACATATTTTCTAATTTGATGACTAAATCCTCTAGAAAATTGTATACTATTGTAAATATTTTATGCTCATTCATAAATATTGTAACATATTTTAAAATAGGGTTGGGGTTTAGCTCAGTTGGAAGAGTGCTATTTTATACATGCTGAGACCACAGGCTCAATTCCCAACACCACAAACATGGGAGAAGGACCTGGAAGCCTACTCCTGAAACAATCCTGAAATAATCAGCCACTGAAAATCCTATGAATAGCAGAGAAGCACTAACATAGTGTTGGGCATGGCACAGTGCTCATTAGTATTTCATTCTGTTGCACATAGGGTCATGTGAGTCAGACCTGACTCGACAGCACCTAAAAACAACTTTTAGAATATGTCACAAGCAACAATTCTGATTAGTTTAAGATTATACAGAACTTTTATTTATTTGCAACCCAATGAAGCATATGTTAATATGTTACATGCACTTTGCAGTTCATTTTGTTGTTGTTAGGTGCCGTCGAGTCAGTATCCGACTCATAGCGACCCTCTGTACAACAGGGGAAACACTATTGTCAGTGCTTCTCTGCTGTTCATAGGGTTTTCAATGGCAGACTGATTTTTGGGAGGGGGTTGCCAGGTCCTTCTCCCTTTGCAGTTCATTTAGTCAACTTCAAATGAATGTGTGATAGGTATGGAGTCCTGTTTGAGAATAAAATATTAAACACATGGTGCATTACTCTCTTCTGAAATAAATCTAGAATGAGAGATTTTAAATATCACAAATATAAAGATATAAACAAGAGAAGATTAATACCAAGAAAACAATATACGGGGCTAGTGATAAGATGAACTAATACTAAGAGTCTTAGAAGTCACCAAAAGATTGAGTCTTAAATTGCTGGAGAGAAACCAAGAAACAATCCACTTTATAATTCAGAATTCCCAGAAGTCTCATGAATTTGTGGTACCATAATTTCCAAAAAGAGGCAGTGAAGGTCATGTTTAAAATAGGAAGGTTAACTGAAAATGAATTTAGAAGCAATGAAGGGACAACAAACACCACAGTTAAGCAGTTTCCACTTCCACACTCCAGCTGTCCATCAGCTTGTTCTGCTTCGGGGGCTTGAGTGTTGCTGTGATACTGAAAGCTATACCACCTGTATTTCAGATACCAGCAAGGCCACCGTGGTGGACAAGTTTCAGCTGAACTTCCAGACAAAGACATACTAGGGAAAGGACCCAGAAGGCACTTCTGAAATAATTAGCCATTCAAAATCCTATGAATAGCAGAGAAGCACTATCAAAATAATGCTGGAAAATGATTTCTGCACCAAGGCTGGAGGTTAATCAAAAAATGACTTGAAAAGAGTTGCCTCCTCAAAGTAGAGTTGACCTTAATGGCAGGAATGGAGTAAAGTCCCTGGGATCTGCTTTTGCTGAGGTGGCACGATTCAAATTGAAAAGAAATATAGTGATTGCAATAACGGGCTCAAATGTAAAAAGACTGTGTACATGGCACAGTGTTAGGAGTGTTTCATCTTGGTGTACCTAGGATCTCTATGAATATGATCTGACTCAAGAGCATCGAACAACAAACCCAGCTGAATATTGGTTGTTTATTCCCTGAAGAGAGTACAACATTCTCTTCACAGTAGACCTCAAATACCATTAACAACAAGTATAGTATGAAAATCATTGTGAATTAAGTGAATGCTACAAAATATTGACATGTCCCCTGAGCACATTGTTCAGTCCTTTACTCACAGGAAACTGTCAGCTAGCTATGTGCTCTCCAAGTTAATAACTGGAAATTCTTTTATGCAGAACCTAAGTAGTTGAATAGAAAAGATCTGCTGTTATGATGAGTATCTCAACAAAACCGTCAAGAGAAAGGAAGAACAAGTTTTTAGACCAATTATATAGTAGAGTGACTATAGTCAACAATAACATATGTATTTCAAAATAATAAAAGTATAACTCAAATATCTCAGAATAAAAGATAGGTAAGCAACATAATTCTGCTAATTAGATTGATTTAATCATGCCACATTGTATAAATACATCTAGATATACCATTATCTCACTTAAATGTGTAAAATTATGATTTGTGATGAATCTAAAAGTTTCTTACCTAATATTTTCTAATCTACTAGTTTCTAAACTGCAAGCCATTTGCCTTAGGGATTATTGGGTAGGGCTCAGTGTCAATGTCAATCTCCTTAAAAAATTATTATCAATAATTTTAAAGCGAATATATGTTAGTATATTAAAAATATAAAGTTTATATGAGAAATGTATAAAGTTATAAAAATAAAGCTAAAATTAAAATAATAATTTAAAAATAAATCCTGGAATGGAAACTTGCCTTCTAACATAAATGGATTCCATATATTAGAATTCTATACTCATAAAAACTATTATGGAATTTTAGAATAATATGAAGTCATGTAACCATGTATTATTTATCTCTTAAGAAACTATTTTCAGGAAGCTACTGGTATTTCTCTATAACAAAAAAAGAATATATTAGGGAAGATAGGAAAGAAAAAAATCAAACTAAGAAAGGAAAGTTAAATGGAATATACAGACAAGTTTCTAGTAGTAGCAATACAGACTTGATATCAACTTGTTAATAAAGAAGAAATTAAAATGGTTTGAAAATTTTTCTTCTAGTAGTTTCAGTTGAATGTGTGATACACCCAACTGTATTGAGGGAGTTTCAGACAACTGGCACAGAGATTGAAATTGAGCTCCAGGGGAGGAAATTATTAATTATAGGAAAAACAGTTATTTCTACAAGAACAATAATAATGCATAGTTTTGCTATTAGGACTTACACAGCCTTAATATAAACAGTGAATATTTTAATCAAAATTATGGGATGAGTATGTCAAGAAGGTGTGCAGCGGTAGCCCTGTGGCGTCCGATCCCGTCAGATCTTGGAAGCTAAGCAGGGTCAGGCCTGGTTAGTACCTGGATGGGAGACCACCTGGGAACACCAGATGCTGTAGGCTTGGGAGAAGGACCTGGCAACCCCCTCCCAAAAATCAATCTGCCATTGAAAACCCTATGAACAGCAGAGAAGCACTGACAATAGTGTTTCCCCTGTTGAACAGAGGGTGGCTATGAGTCGGATACCGACTTGACGGCACCTAACAACAACAACAACATGTCAAGAAGGGTAGAGTTTAGGGGAGTGAAAAATAGGATAAATCTTTCTTTTATCCACTGTGGGGAGATTATTTATATGGAACAAACAAAAACAAAACCAACCAAAGAAAAAACCGGAGCCAACAGGAAATCACTACAGTAATGTATTTTTTGAGAGATAAAGTAGACATCAAACGAATGAGTTGAAAACATATTTAATAATGTCATTAAAGTCTCACACTATGTTACCTTATTTTAACATTCTTACATCATTTATTCCCTGTCTTCCTTTCATTCAGTCCACTCCACCTAAAATGGACTCTTACTACTTCAAGAACACTCTAGGTTTCAAAGTGCTTGGTGTTGCAGCTCCCTTTTACTGGAATGCTTCATCAAACTTTCCATTCCTGTTCTTTTGATAATATTTTTCATTAAAATTTATTATAAATATAATGTTGTTCTTGTTGTTAGGTGCCATCGAGTCAGTATCCGACTCATAGCGACCCTCTGTACAGCAGGGGAAACAGTATTGTCAGTGCTTCTCTGCTGTTCATAGGGTTTTCAATCACGGACTGACTTTTGGGAGGGGGTTGCCAGATCCTTCTCCCAAGCCTACAGCTTCTGGTGTTCCCAGGTGGTCTCCCATCCAGGTACTAACCAGGCCTGACCCTGCTTAGCTTCCGAGATCTGACGGGATGGGATGCCACAGGGCTATCGCTGTAGGCATAAATATAATAATACAGTAAATATTTTATTCATTATATTTATTATTGGGTCCCCTTTCAACCACCTGCTCACCAATTTATCTCACAAGTTCCATGTGAAAATGAGCATATATTGTGCAGTGTTGTATCTCTACTGCCTAGGCCATGTGTCATGAAGTAGATACTTGATAAACTAGTAAATTACAGAATATTAAATGAATGCATGAATTAAATAAAAAAAGATAGATTTATACCACAAAATGAAAAATCATTTCTAAATGCTTATTATGGCAAAATAAAAGAACAAATTTCATCTTAAAGGCTACCAGGATTGAATAAGTTCTGTTTTTGATATACATGAATTCTTCATGTTTCAATCAGATATTTACAGGTATGTATTACCACAGAAATGGGAGAAGGGCCTGGAAATCCACTCCCAAGGCAATCCTGAAACAGTCAGCCATTGAAAACCCTATGAGGGTCGCTATGAGTGGGATACCGACTCGAGGGCACCTAACAACAACAACAATTACCACAGAAAACAAAACCTGATTGGGATAAACAAGCATGATTATGGATTTTTTTTTTGTGGGAGTTCATATGGTGACTTGCCCTGATGTTTCAAAAGGAAAAATTAGGGAAGAATAATTCTGAGATCTGAGCTATTTCCTTGCCTGACATTTCTTGTAAGATTCCATTTCATTAACAGTTTCATTATGCAGAACGTAGTTATTGTTATTCAAAACAGCTTGGAGATATATGCCATTATAGAGTTTGTATGCATAAATAAGCATATTATTAATAATCAATGGCAATTAGCACACAATACACTTCCTCTTAAATATAATTATATGCTTGATTAAGAATGTTTGGATACTTAATTAAAATAAGAAGGTCCAATGATACTTAATTCTCTCACATTCATATTACAATACTAATAACTCCAGTCCTCACTCAATCCATGCATAGTTCCTATTAATTTTAATCAGAGTATTCTTGCTCACTGAACAAAGCCTGAATGCAATTGGATAGGTCACATCAGGGAAAACTGTATGCAGTCTGACAGTATAAAATGAGGGAAGAGTCTAGTACAAGCAATTGAACAGAGAGATAATTGTCATAATTGGTTTCAATTAGTTTTTCATGGTTTTGGTGAAGCAATTCCTATTGTACTATACTATGAGCTATAACCAGTAACAAAACTAGTTAGCATGACTAGTAAATGTCAATGATTAAAAAGGTTAAGTACATCCTAAATGTTAATATCTCAGTGAGGATAAATGAACTGAATAATAATGCAAATGCATCACTGGGAAACTTTTGCTATTGTTAAATGTGATATAGTTTGAACAGAATGAAATCAGACATATTCAATAAACTGAAAGCTCATGAATATATATTTTCTTATGAAAATGAGTACATGAAAAACTGATCCCCTTTTAAGTATGAAATAAGTGACCATTAAATGAACATTAGAATTGTATGGTATCAAGAAACTCACAACATAGTTGAAATCATTGTGAGTTTATATAAATTAGCTTAAGAAATCCAATGAATCTCAGTAATGAGAGAATGATACCCAAAAAGAGACTGAAACATTAAAAGCCTCATTGGCCACATACTAGTAAATGGTACAAATAGGATTCAGAGCAACATTAATTTGATTTCATTAATACAGGATCTTCCCTTATGATTAATTATCTAATGATAAGGTCAGCTCTAACTATGTAAATCAACTGGAATGAGCCCTTTTTACTTGTGTCTAGTTTTCCTGCACACTTACAGAGCTATTCCTGTAGGAGGGAAAAGTAATCAAGATTCATTGTGTTCTTTGTCATACAAGAAACTCATGGCTCTGGTTTCCACTTCCCCACCATTATTGTTCACATAAAGGACTACTGTTTTATACTTTGCTTAGATACAGGATTCAGAATTCAAATGGATTTAATTCCCAAAAAGAAATGAAATAACCTGGAACTTTATTTTCCCTTCTTTCCAATTCTTTGAGTTAAGCTGAGTTTTTAACCATGAACAGAAAATCATGGAAAAGCTTTTTGGAAAAGGTAGAAATTGTTATAGATCTTGGGCAGGAAAAGCATTTGGATAGGCAAAGAAGAAAGGACAAATATTTCAAAATGATTTAAGTAAACCTGTAAAGTGAAAATATATAATGTAAGAGGCAGTGCATATTTGACTGAAATAATCCTTATGAATAAGTAAACACAGGAAGAGTTTTAAGAGATAGAAAGAAATGTGATTATGGAAGATCTTGAACATCAGGTGCAAGACTGGACCTTCTTATTTAGGCAGAGTTGAAAAGATTATCTGGGGCTGTTTTCAGAGAATTAACCTATAAGCTGAAACAGGATAAAGAAGAAAAACTTACATATTAGATAGTATGACTGGATAAATTCTATCAATATCCATTTCACTATCTTTCTTTCTGAAGATGTTACAAAACAGAAAAAAGAAATATAACCACACTTCTAAAGGCTTTTGTAGTGAATATGCATTAAGTTCTAATAACTATATTAATTTATTTGAGACAGAATTTAGGCTATGCAATTTCTTTGTAGACTCCCAGTGTTGGTTTCAATATCAATGTTGCCATTTCCTCACAGCAGATTTTATGATTTTCCAATTTCCTGTGAGTAAATAACAGTGGTCATATTTGTTGCCTTTTGCTATGGTTCTCTCATCCTTAAATTATAATCTCAGGTAAATTTTCTCTAACCTCTGTTGTTAAGAGGTTAGGAGTATGGTAGCAGAGATTCTAGATAAATTTAACTACAGTGGTGGCCTCAGGATAGCAGTCACCATATTGGACTAATTCTTTATAGTTTAGAGGTTTTGGCTATGGCTTGTTCCTAGAAACTATATTAAATCCGTTTATACTTTCAAAAGGTTTTTTTTTATATTTCAGTGGTGAAATATTTGTAACAGAAGTGATATTAAAAATCCAAAATGTGTATCACTATTTTGTGCTTAGAAGTAATAGTAAGGAACCCGGTATGAATGGCAAGCTATGACTTGTGTATATTATAGCAAGTGCTTGGTTGTGTAGTAGCTTACGACAATATCGAGGGTAGATCAGTGAGGCTCCAGCTCAAAAGAATGAGGTAAAAAGAGGATGAAAAAGTGTCCTGTCTCTTCCCTGATGTCTTGGCAAGGTTTTACTTCAAACAGAAGAGCTCAAGCATAAATTGTCTATTTCAAGGAGAAAATGAAGGAAATAGAGTCTATACAGCAAGGGATAAAGTTTATCTGCCTCTCCTGTTACATTTCTTATTTCAAGGATGGAAGGTAGTCTTGGTGCCAAAAATCAGATAAAGAATGTTGGTTTTTTTGACCAAATTCATTGTTTCAGATTATCACACGGTATTCTCAGTTAAAAAGATAATGAGAGACATCTGGAGCAAGTTCAGCATTTGGAGGAGTTTCTCTGGTACATAAAAATAACTGGGAGCAAATAAACCAATTTCTAATAAGTCATTGGAGGGAATTTGAGCAAAAATATATTCTGTGACTCATACCCAAAACTCATTGGTTGTTCAACCCCCTAAGACAGTTTTCAAGCACCAAATCTACATTAGCAGATACACACTAGAACTGTGCATGTCAGAAGATAGAAGACAGCCTATTCTCCCAAGCTTACTTCAAATTTTGCAACAGAGAATATGGGCAAGGAAGAACTATTCAGAAGAAAATACAAGACATATAACAAAGGAGACAGACCAGTGTCTACCAGAGCAGGTAGCTCATTATAACTTCTGTCCCACAGAATCTATTCATTTCCATGATCTTTGACTATAAACATTCCCCTTTCTTTGCCTTTTCACCTGGAGATATTTATTGTGACCATCCATTTTCTGTTCAAATAGATCACTCTGATCAATGAGGAAATTTACTTGGCATCTTCAATTCCATGATCAAAATACCTGACAGGAGCTACTTAACGAAAGAATTATTTATTTTAGCTCATGGTTACAGAGGATCAGTCCATAGTGTCAGGGAAGGCATGGCAGAGAAGCTTACACAGTGGGGGCTCCGAACACTTCCATGGACAAAGAGCAGCAAGAGATTTGTTGGAACCAGGGACCTGCGTTAAACCTCAAAGCCCCAGTGACCTTCTTTCTCCAGCTAGGTCTCACCTGCTAAATTTCCAGAGCCTCCTAAAACAGCATCACCACCTGGGGAACAAATGTTCAAACCAAAATGAACAAAACAAACTCACAAAACCCCCAGCTGTGCATCTTGTAGAAAACTTAAAAAATTTAGATTTGGAGGATATAGTAATTAGAAAGGGCTTTGTCAGCAGTTAAGAGAAAGGAAGACAAAAGTTTCTTTTCTTATCACCTCATTCAATCCCAGTAGCTAACAATTAAAAGCAGCAATAGAGCTTCACCTTACAGAATAAAGGAAATGCCCCAGGGGATGACAGAGCAACAAGAAGAAAGAAACATGGTTCCCTGATGACCTGAGTCTTATCTTTCCTCACCTAGACCAAATATTAATAACTATTTATAAATGATAATAATAATTTATTAATAACTACTTGACTCATTTGAAAAACCCTTTGATTGTTCATTCCCTAAAATATTTTAAAAATAGTTATTAATAAATGTTATTTAAGCAATTTCATTTTGAGGTCTTGTTACTGTACTGCTGTTGTTTAACACTGATCCTAAGATGGCTAATTTCAATTTCGCCAAAGTGGGACCCTACAATTCTTTTCCCTACATGAACAGTGCTCCATTCAATCACCCTGTTTGTGTTGATCTTGACCACGTCTTACAAGTTCCTCTCCATGGGTCATATGATTTATTTCACTCTGTACTCTGCTCTAACTAAAATCTTACTGATTTCATATAACAGTCTTCCTTTTGTATAAGCTTACCATAAGTACAAATTTTAAAATTTTGAATTTATTTTTGTTAATTTTTAGAGAGTCACCTTGTGTATATATTATTCCAACTGAATTATAAGTTCCAAAAGATAGAAATGCTGCCATATTTGTTACATCCCCTTTGACATTTATGCCTCAAAGTGGCATCTCTCACTCATCATATTTGTTGATTACATAATCCAGTAAATTATCCAAGATCAGCTTTTTACACATCTTTTAAAAGAATTAAATTACTTTGATCCCAAAGTTTTAATACAGATAGTTGTCTTGATTCTGTCATGAAGAAAAGATAGTCTATATATTTTTTTCTGCTAATCTGAATCAAACTATCAAATGCTATCCGATGCCAGATATGGCTTTATTCACTTTTAGAAATTTGAAATTGAATATGGCTGCTAATAGACCTCTTTTTGTATATTATTATTACTTTTGTTTAATAACGTTCTGGTACCTATACTAAAAGGGACTGAGGTATAGCTCAGTTGGTAGAGTGCTGCTCCACATTTTCTGAGAACCTGAGGTTTTGTCCCCAGATCTGCAAAAATAGGAGAAAGATGTGGCAGTCCACTCCAAAACAATCCCCCAAAAATGAGCCACTGAAAACACTATGAGGGTTTCTATGAGTCAGACTTGACTTGATGGCACCTAACAACAGCAGCAACTTATACTAAAGTAGTTCATTGTCATTAGGTGTCATTGAGTCAGGTCTGACTCCTAGTGACCCTATGTAGCTATAAGACACTGAAACACTCCCTGACACTGTGCCATGCCCAGCACTACTGTCAGTGCTTCTCTGCTATTCATAGGGTTTTTAATGGCTGTTTGTGGGTGGGCTACCAGGTCCCTCTTCCATTTTTGAAGTGCTGAGGATCAAATCCATGGCCTCACAGAGCTCAGAGAAGCACTCTACCAAATGAGCTAAATCCTAGACTGATACTAAAATGTTGTTGTTGTTGTTAGGTGCCGTCGAGTCGAGTCCGACTCATAGCGACCCTATGTACAGCAGATCGAAACACTTGCCGATTCTGTGCCAGGCAAACCATGTTATTTATGTTTAAGCCCATTGTTGCAGACACTGTGTTAATCCATCTGGTGGAGGGTTTTCCTCTTTTCCGTTGACCTGCCACTCTTCCAAACATGATG